>JADGIL010021938.1:0-26786 GCA_020352625.1 Cactoblastis cactorum | reverse complement strand
AATAAATAATAACAAATAAATAAATATATTGGGACAATTCACATAGATTGAGTTAGCCCCAAACTAAGTTCGAGAATTGTATTTTAAAATAAATACATATATAGATAAACATCCAAGACCCAAATTAATAAAGTAACAAAAATTTATAGATCAAACCAAAATCAATGGATTTTTTATTAAGTTAATAACAAAATGTAAGCTCATTTCCCTCGTTTAATAATTTACCCAAGGCAAAAAACTATCCAGCGTGGTCAAAACTTCCTATCTCCTTCTTATTCATTGATACCAGGTACACGGTGATATGTCTCTCGATTACCATAATCGTCTGTTTATGGTAATCTGAGCGATCTATCTACATACATTACCATCTGTCCCTATCAGAGGTCCTCGGTATATTCACGTAAAATGTATAATTTGACCATTACCGAGTTGAACGTATGGTCATGAAAAAGTATTTTTTAAAGAGCGATGGGAAGTATATGATACTTTTGAGGGTTCTGTATATTTAACAAGGAAACCTTATAATTTCGCCGTGTGAATCCGTCCATCTGTCGTTTCAAGGTTTATCTCAGAAACTATTTGTTCCAAAACGCTTAATTATTACATGGATGTTAATCTCGCCCAAGCGGTGAAACAAAAACATACCTAAAATTATTACTCCCCCTACATGTAAAGAGGGGAAGATTTATTTTTTATTTCTTCACGATAGTCTAGGACTGATTAAAAAACGTAGTGTGCTTGGTTCTTATCTTTCTACTGATTGCAAAAGTCTGTCAGGAAAAGGGACCTAAATAAGACCTTTCTCAGATTTTACCAAGAAATAATAGACTAGTAATCTGTCCTTATATCTGAATCTTAGCTAACTCTATCATTCAGTTAAGCATGGGCTCGTGACACTTGGCTCTGTCTATCCTGCAAGATATACAGACGTAATTCTGTACGTAATACGTAGTTCTTTTAAATTGTAACTCTCAATAAATAAAATAAATAAAGTAAATCTCAATGAAATAAATCTATTTTAATTTATCTTATAGTGTGATAAATTGCGATTTTGGACCAGTTCCAATCAAAATTCATTTTTATGGTCAGCGTAACATAAAAATGTACCCGGATACAGTTTCCAATGAAATAAACTTAAACCGCTGGCAACTAAGACATAAATTTTCAAACATTTAAATGTAAAGCAAAAAATAATTAAGAAAAAGTTAAACTTTCAAACAATCTAGAAAAGGTTTTTAGAAATTTTAAAATACTTTTTATTTCATAGGCAGTAAGTTAGCATAATAAATGGTATATTTTCTTCCAAGGCTTGTAATGAAATCAAAATTTAAGCTGTGAATTAACAAAATAAGTAGTCTGTTGTCACAGCACGCCCCGTCTGAGACTTTTGCGGAGTTAGGCCTTCTGAAACTGATTTAATTAAGACAGTGGCCTAAGTTATAAGAGCGAGAAGACTATTTTAAAAATTCTTTTATACCTAGAATTTTAACAGCATTTCTTTAAATTATATTATTATTATTGAAAGATAAAGCCCTTGATGACTGGAAAATAGTATCACAAGTTGATCGCAATTTATTTCTGAATCTGTAGCGAAAATTTTCCGAGTTCGAAAAGATTTTTTATATACAACTATTAAAATTTCTGCATATTATATTATTATATACTTATCTTATATAAACGGTTGTAATAACAGCGCTAAATAATTTTCCCCTGATTTCCGACAGTTTTGATGTTGATACGATCACTAGTATTAATAAACTTTAACGAATAGTAATTTTCTATAACCATTTAACTGAATAACGCCCTAGATAAAGTGTCACATCACAAAATAAAGTGTAATTTAATGTAGAATTAATTACTCGGTACCTAAGTAAACACATTTACGTAAGTTGGTATGTCGCTATGAACACATTACATAAGACAACACATACAAAGTTTCCACGACCGTTTAATTTGTTGTAAACCAGTGTTGACAAACAAACTTACAAACTTTAAAATAACCGAGTATTAGTGTGATATATCATTGATTACTTTAGTCATTTGTAGTAATTGTGTAGCGGTGATGGTCGAGTGGTAAAAACGACTCAGTAAAAAATATCACAGAACAATAAAAATAGGACTAGTTATTGATTAAAACTAGCGATATCCGTGACTTCGTTCTCGTGGAATTTAACAAAAATGTACAATATCTTTGCTAAAGATTATCACTAAAATACATAGTTTATGATTTAATGTACGATCAGTCGGCACGAACTGGTCAATTTATAAAAGCACACGTATTTAGTATATTCGGCGGCTTGTGTCAGGGTATAGTAATAAAATGGCATCAAGATCGCTTATCGCTTTTCTAATTCATACTTAAAGTTAATAATTAACAAAGCGGGGAGTCTTACGTCTGTCAAAACGAGTTGCAATTAGAAACGAAAGCCGTAAGCCTCATCTTGCGGTCCCAGATAAACTGCGAAGGGCAGGCCTGATGGCAAAACTTTTTGACTAAATTTACATAGCGCACCTTGTCGCCTGACAGTGATTTGTCAGATGTTTCGTTTTAATTTCATTCTTACTGTCAAGTATTTGACATTTGGTCGTATTTACAAATGCAATATAAAGCACCAATATAATCTATACATATACTTAATAAAATGTAATGTAACTGAGCTATGTCTATACATGGGAGATATTTAAGAAAAATATATATAGAGGCTCTTTATAGGGTCATAGAAGCCAAAACGATTGTTTTTGGAATCTTNNGCTGACAAGATATTTATAGTATCCATTAGTCGGACGAAGTCGCGGGCATTAGCTAGTAGATGATAAAAATGTCACTTACAAGGTTAAATTTGCTTTGAAAATAGTTGAGTAAATCAAAGGCCATAACCACCTTAAAATTATTAAATTAAAAATTACTTATATATGTACCTAGGTGTTCAATTAAAACAATTTCTAATTATGAATAAGGATATAGAAATTAAGGTTTCTTTTTTTAATTCTAAATAATAATAAACATAGTCATACACTAATACAGAAAATAAGTATTTTGTTATTGTTGTCATGAATAACCCATTAGAATATGTTTTAAAACCAAAATTCGTCAAACATAGTAAGATGTCTTTATTCCTTACGGGGTAGAAAAACCCAGAGACGTCATATTCGTAAGCTATACTTAGCAGAATGGTGGCCGACAAAAATAAAATGTAAAACAACATTGAACTTTTAATAAACCATAGCTAAAAACATTACAATCGAAAATTTCGAAACCATTTCGCGTCGCTTTTATCGAATTACTTTCTGGAATATTCTCTCCATTCTGTTTACAATTTCAAAATGGCAGCTTCGATAACCAAAATACAGTAACTCAATAAACTCAATCTTTAGGGTGGATTTTCTAACAACGTTTGAGATAAGATCAAACGGTGTTTCAAATCAAGAGGTATTCGTATTATGTTAGGTTAATTGATGTTCTTTACCGAATAAACGGTACTTTTGAAATAAAGTAGCCAAATTGATATCATTTCAAGAGTGCGTTTCATACCGTTCTCAGTTTTCATAAGTTTGAACGTTTAAGGTGAATTTAGAAACATAATTATTTTCTTTAGTTTATTGAGCAATAGTTTGTTTGAAGCTGATTTCATGTGTCATTGTGTATGAGGACAGCTTTAAAAATCAAAATCATAAAGGTTTTTATTCAAATAGGCCAAATGTTGGCACTTTTGAATCGTCATCGTACTATTTATTTGTTGATTGCAAAGCTACAAACTACCAGAGTTTCGGAACGACCACTACTGAGAAGAACACGCCGAAAGAAACTCGTCAGTATTGGACCCTAAACAACTTTTGAACCAATTTTCTTAAAGAATGTTGAGTTAGTATCTTCTAATACTTACAACTATCAAACTTCGTTTGGGGCTAACATTTTTTTTTTATTTGGCCCTATACAAATATATTAATTTATGATTTAAGTCTAGATGTGTTTATTAAATCAAGCGTTAAAGAAAAGATTTATAAAATTAAGACTTCATAATTTTCTCAAGCTTTTTTTTCCTTCATTGACATGTACATTCTCAGCGAGAAGGCACATTTTACGATTTCCTTTCGCTTCCAAATGGATATAAGTACCCCATAAGAGTTTATGGGAAAATCGATGACTGCCATCAATAATGTATAAAAGAATTTATGCTTCACCTTAACGTACGCTATGTACATATATAGCGAACGTTAAGCTGAAGCAAAAATGTTCTCATAAAGTTTAATAAAGAAAAATGTGGTACATGGTAAATGTCGTGTATTGTTGCCTAATGATTGATGGAAGAGGTGATGATGTAGGGGAACAACGACATGTTAAGATTTTCTCTACAACTTTAGAATGTTTTGTATATCTCTTTATTACTAGCGAGCTGAAGCTTCGCTTGGGTGATGTATGTAAATAAATAAATATATAGAACTTATCTTGACCAAATAAAATACATTCTTAGAAAAGGGCAGGTCAGAAGTACCCTTAACCAACGAGCGTGTATGAAAAGATTGATGAATGTGGAGGAAGCGAAGAAAGTATGTCAGGATCGCAGTAAGTGGAAGAACGTAGTCTCTGCCTACCCCTATGGGAAAAAGGCGTGATCATATGTATGTACAGGGACAAATCACACAGATAAAGTTAGCTCGAAAAGTAAGTTCGAGTCTTGTGTTATGGGATACTAACTCAACGATACTATATGTTTATAACAAATACACATACAGATATTTAAGATACAGTCCAATCAGAAAAATATAATTTTCTGACTGGGCATCGAACCCGGAATCGTTTGGCGATTTTGGTAAATATATCTAATGAAAAAGAATAGCCTAATCTAAATCTTTGCTAAATTACTAAGCTCAAATCAACTTTATTCAGTTATGACAGCGGTTTCTTCATTATTTTAATGAACTTTGAAACTCGTATACCCGTACAGAGTTTAACCATTTCAAAATGGTCGGATTCTCATTATGAATTTCAATATTATTTTATTTTCCTCATTTTAACTTGGCGAAATTGAAATTTTGCTGCTTAATAATTATTGTAAACGTTTGATCTTATATTACAGCCGATAATTATAACATTGATTCGCAGAAATTGGACTGTGGCTAAATAAATAAAATAGCAAAAGCCACGGCAAAAGTAAGGGCATTTCTTTTCACTCAATTTCTGTTTTAACCCTCGACGCAAAAAGAGAAGTATGAACAGTAAAAAATAATTCGTTTTTTTGTTCAAACTTTATAGAGTCAACGTTCTGGTTATTACTTTTTAAGCCCCGACGCAAAAAAAAAGGTTTGCTGTAAATTTGACGTTTGTAATATCGGAAGTTTTTTAAATTCTTAATTACTTGTGTAAGATAAAATATTATGACATTAAATTTACTATAATTAAACTAAACTATAAAAAACCGAAAGAAGTGTATCACAAAATTGTAGTATTTGTGGGATAGTAAACTTACTTATATTATACTAGCTAACTTGACTGTTTAAAATTGTCACAATAGAATTTTGAAGCGTTGTGTTGGCGCGAATATTACACTAAATATCCCAAAGACAAACTTAGCAACGTAACTTAGCCGTACTATGCATACCGACCCAAATCCTAGAGTATGTGGCCGTTTTAACACGGAGTAAAATTGCAAACAGAGACAAAACTTTGTAAAAAATAGCTAACAGATACCAAATAAGTGATATGAAATTAGTACGTCATCTATCTCTGTCCCTTTCATTTTGAATGTATAAGTTTATATTCGTAATTATATGTCATATGTTTGTTTTACTTATGGATATTACAATTGCTTTAATACACTAGCTAGAGCATCAGTGTGAAGCGAGTTATTTCGTTATGATATTTGCGTATTCTATTACGGAGTCTGTATTTTAGTTAGATGTATTATATTAAATTGTAAAAAACGCAACTATATAAGGTCACGTATTTTTTTTAATCTATCAGGTATGTTATAGTGATATATAACACATCTAGACATGCATTTAAAGTACATTAGACCACAAATTTAAAGATGTAATAGATTTTTCTGTAAAGTGTAACACAAAAATGTACTGGCGTTGGAAAAGTAGGTGCTTGTTTCGCTCGCACAATTATTTACGTACAATTAAATTTATTTGAATTTCTAGTATTGACAAAAATTACACTATCTACTCTGAGAATGAAATAAAATCTTATAAATGGAAAACTTTCTACTAAAGTGGAGGCTTTACTAAAGTTTTATTTAGCTATGAATAAAAATTAACATTATAAAACCGTAATCTCCACGACTAAGCTTAGTCTCTTATAATCCTACTCTGTATCTGAAGAAGATTTTGGCACAAGTTGAAATTCAATATTTGTTTTGGCGCATACAAAGCTTATTTGAGAGATGAACAAAAAAAACCGCACACAAGTTGCACAAGAGTTACTGTGGCTTGCCCTTGGTTCTGCTAGTTGATCCCATTCACAGACTCATATCAAATAGTCTCTATAAAATCCAAGTTTATTATTGATATTAGACAAATGGAACGTCACGTTAGCGATTAAATTAAAAATTATTTATACGGTAGTCCACTTTAATTGAGTTGTTCGTATAGCTAAATATTAGCATTGCACACCGTTAAACATTTTTTTAGTTTTCAATAAACGTTCGCTTAGTACACGAAACTTACATTAATTTAACAGATTCTGCCTTATGACATGTTTACTTGCATAGAAAACTAGGTGTAAAACTAAACTATAGTTACATCTACTTAATATAATTTTGAGATTCCTTTCTGGACTTCTTTTTTTCTTTCATACCATGGTCTGGGAGTCTGGGAGAGATAGAGAAACGTACTACGGGCCAGCCACTTCTTTTCCCGCGCAGATTGTAAAAGTCCATCAAGGGAGAAGCTTCAAAGAGATAATTTTTCTCATAGGCAATGAGCAATATGTAATGTAACAGAATTTCCATTCCACCATGCTAAGCGTGACTTTAAGTTTCACGACTCGTTGCTCTGTATACCCCGTAAAGGATAAAGACGTGACACTGTATGTGTATCCATGCACGCGGATCCAGCGCTCATTTGGGTCATGAACGTTGTGATGTAGTTTTATTTTATTTGTTCATAGCGTGATCACTACGTAAATATATCCTCCGAGGAAAATTCGAGCGAAAGGACTGGGTCTGAATATAAATTGTTTTATTGCAGTATTATGCTTTGTGCCATACCCAAAAAAAAAACTAAATAGTGACGCATCGCTTTAAATATTTAATGTTTTACAAAGAATTTAAAAAAAAAAACAATTTTTTTTTTGATGAAAATGTGAAATATTTTTTTGTTACAAATTTGGTCAATTTGCCTACTCTAGTATTCATTACAGGACAAGAAAATTTACATAATTATTTCATAAAGGTATTTTATAATTTCAACGATGCTCAATTATATTATAATCTAATGAATCTTTTTTTGACGTGTGATAATAAGCCTCTTCTTGTTTCAGAGTATGAAGCCTCGTGAGCGAACCCTGGTGCTGGCGCTATGTGGAGTGCGGGTGTATTTTTTCTCACACAGATAGTCTTATGTCAATTTTCTACAGGTAAGCTATTTTTGTACGTAAAAATATTATTTATAATAGGACCATAGTGGGTAATTAACTAAATAATTATTTTGGTGTCAAAAATGGTGTGGTTCCAAAATGGTGTCTTATTCTTGAAGTGAGAGAATATATATATTTAAATAATAAATATTGAAAAATTATTACGACGGGGAAACGAGTCGTTTGCTAATTCCGTTATTAAAAACACATGGTACCAGTACTGGTCTATCATGTAATATATATTTTATTAACTAAAAATATAAAGTATAGTTTTTGATCATTTAAAACACAATCAAAACTCAATATAAACATTACTCCAAATCGTTACCGTTGTAAACCAAGGAACCCAAAATAACAAAAATACTGGCACCATTTCCACGTTTCCATTTCATAGGATCAAATTATTATAGAATAGTATTAGGCCAAAATGCCAGCTCTTGGTCTAAGGTATATCTTAGACCAAGAGCTAGCATACGTTTATAATCGAAATATAAAAATATATCTTTAATTCCACAGAAAACCCAACAAAAACAACAGAAGAGGACCAAACAGTGACGTCATTCTATGCACTCAGCACAGGCATTGCCCCAGCTCCTGTGATGTTGAAACTCGGAAACTCCACCATAGATAGCACGAAGTCTTTCAAAGTACCACAACCGCCAGAACCGACCAGAACTCCTATAACTCCCGCAGATAACTCCCCTGAGAAGTTCCCCAAAGTCGATGCGGTACCCCATGTAGTGCCAGTGAAAAATACGTACTTTGATCATGATCGGAAGTATGGACCCACGTTTGAAGACAGCCCTGAAGGGAATATAACTAAGACTACGGTACAGTTAGGAGATGACGCGTATTTAAATTGCAGAATAAACCTACTTTTAGATAAAACGGTAAGATATTTTTACTTTTAGATCATTCATTGTATATAATATCCACCTTGGTGTAGCGGTTAACACTTCATGGGTCCGTTCATCATCGAAAATGATATTTTTCTGATTGGGTCTTGGATGTTTATCTATATGTGTATTTGTTATATAATAAAGTATCGTTGAGTTAATATCCCTTAATACAAGTCTCGAACTTCATTTGAGGCTAACTTAATTTGTGTTATTTGTCCTTATATATTTATTTATAACAAATACCTAACTATTCAGTTATCCATGCCATAACCTTGCCTTGTAATAGCCTAACGATAAAATGGATATTATTTATTCTATTGACTACCTAGCGTTATTAAGATTTGGTAAGGACTAAACCTAATCAATTGATAAGAGGCTTATAGAACCTAGACTTATTCATATTAAGGACAGATTCTTATAACAATGATACAATCGTGCTGCTAAATTCAAACCTACAGCTTTTGATCTCTTTTTGTTGATTAATATGCTTTGGTATAAGATTACATATCTACTTAATTACAGTTGATTATTTTACAGTCATTCATACCATTATTATTAAAGTATATGTAAGAAAAAAACATTCGGAATATTTTTATCTACCATTATACCTTTAGTATTTAGTTTTTTCTTATAAGTAACTTACAAAATACGAACGCAATTTTATAATTCATTTACATTGTGTAAAACTAGAGTTTTTTTTTTTTTTAACTAGAACAACTTATCAAGGACAGTAAAATGGACTTAGTAAATTTATTTCTTTCCCATTTAAGTATATTGACTTTGATATTTTCTTCACCTATAAGTTAATGATGTAAATATTAATTTCTATCCGAGTATTATTCTTGAAATATTTTCAATGTATTGATTGATTGATAGATTAAGTTAATATTTTCCTTTCATTAATAATTTGATTACATTGGATACATGTCAAGAATAAACATATAGCATAAACTTACTCACATATTGATAAAATTTCTACGCAAAATGCCGCGAAATACACAACAGGTGCCAAAACTTTAGAATATATACAAATATTTAAAATAATACAACTAATTATTGCTATGTAAGCTTTGTTTGTATGTTTGTATAATATAAAAACACTGTTGTCTTAGGGAGTGTTTCAATACACAAGTTACGAAGGGGTTTTTGTAAAACGGTTATGATGCGTTACAGTAAAAACTACTACGTACATAGGAGGTACAGAATAATGTTACTATGAATTGATTGATTGAATATGAAACATTTGGGGGAAAGGGGGTCAAAAATCTTCAAGAACAGCGGCACTTCATACTTAAATCCCCTTATTCTGTTCACCTTTGAAACTCAGAGTAAAACTCACCTAATTTTCCTCACAAACTTTCTTGCCACTTCCTCTCCAATTAATAGAGCAATCATGTTAAAAGTGGTTCAGAATTTGCTAATGGTAGCCATTGTTATATAGCTGTAATTGCCTCAGTAATGACTGGAACGATAATTACCGTTGTTAGGAATCCGCTAACGGGTTATTCAAATCATATTATTCTCCTACGATTGTGTTGTGAAAGTATGAAATAAATTAATATCAGAGATAAAATCTACAAATTGTTTAAAAGATACAAGCTTTGTACAAAATCAAAATATTTAATCAGAAATTAGACCTTTATAAACACATTTTCACGTCTATAATATAATTAGATAATAAACATTTATATCTTTATCAAGCTTCAGACTAAAATAAAAAATAAAAATATTTTATAACAATTATAAAATATTATAATTACAAAACTGGTGTAATACAACTATTAGTTTACGTAAATATTTCTAAATATTGGGATACAATAATAAAGGTGGCTGAACTAAGATGTAAATCATCCTGTGTTTCAAGTATTTAAATGCTAAAAATACATATGTATATAATAAACAATTAGGACAAAGTAAAAATAGGATTGCGTTATAAAGAAAAATTAAAGCAAAATTACAAAAAAAGTAAAAAACAATAATTTATGAAATTAACATAAAGAAGTCCTTAAATTCTCCAGATTACATTCGTCAGACGACAACTATAGTAGTTAAATTGAATTATTCTACTGTATCTTTCAGAAAACTATAATGATTTCATAGCAATTTTATTTTCAAAGCTTGCCTGGGAACAAACAAAAAACAAAAAATATACCAGACGTTTTTATTTCATCGCAAATTGGAAGATTTTCAAGAGCTTGGCGACTAAATTGAAAATTCTTCCAATAGTTAAAGGGCTTGCAATATGTTACTATTTCGTTTTCTCCCTGCCGCTAATTAGTCAGTCCTAAGTGGTGTTTGAATCTACAATCGTCATTGTTTACTCCGTAAATCCATACTAATATTATAAAAGCGAAAGTCTGTCTGTCTGTTCCACTTTTATAGCTAAAACGTTTGACCGATTGAAATGAAATTTAGTATGCATATAGTTAAAAACCTACGTTCAAATATAGACTACCTATATTTTTCTAAAATCGGCCCCCAATATACTAAAATGGAGGGTAATATTTGCTATGTAAATTATGTCTTCCGCTTTCACGGCTACACCTACGGTAATTTTACGCTAACGAAGTCGTGAGCACGCAGCTAGTGAGAAATAAGTGATAAATACATTTGTGTGTAAAAAGCTTTAAATTAGCCCACAGCTTTGTTTATATTCTACTTGTACTATTAGTAATATTATAAACGCGAAGATTTATATGTATGTACGTTTATTTTTATTTCACAAAAAAGCTATTGGGCGCATTTGGATGAAACTTTGCAGTAATATATGTTATACATCAGAATGGGCAACTATTTGTAATAATTTTATGTTATTTTGGTCGTAATGTCAATTAACTCGGAGAACAAATCTGCCCTAAGAGAGCTGTCTTAGCGTACGCTGCCTTAACCATTGAAGTTACACAAGATGATGTACCGTAGGTTTGTTTGGCTTGAATAGGTCTAAGTGGCAGACCAAATTCCACGCGAGCGAAGCCGCGATCAAAACTAGTAGATACATAATTCAATATATCCAATCAATCAAAACATATCCAAAATTCTAGTCGGTATTGGTTGAAACCTATTCAAAATTATTGGGATCAAAACTAGTTAGTCAATTCTCAGTGTGATAACTTAGTCTTCGCGTTAACTTGGATATATCGACATATAAATTATCATATTGGCAAACTAGTTGGCAAGATTTCACACCCAGACTCATATTTAATAGACCACGCAAGTAAATACGTCACGTTATATAAGTGCAAATCATTCAAATTTTGTGCCTAAACAAAGTTCAAAACTTGTGTACAATCAGTATAAATCGCACGTACCAAATGCAGCGTAGTTGATATTTTTGTTTAGTTTTTCTCAGACGCAGATCTTGAAAATAAATTTGTAAGTTGTATTTGAAAATTATTTTTATTGTTCCCTATGTATTTGTAAAATAACACAATAAAAGTAGGACAAGCAGACAGGGATGTTCTTATCAATTAATTCTAGATCACAACGCAACATTGAAAGTGAAAAACGTTGTTCGGAAATTAAACAGACGATGACACGTTTGGTCTACTTTATATAATTCTGTGATTTTGAAGTAGGAGTTGGCGTCACATTGCTTACGAAATTGTCAAACTGATTCTAAGATATAACCGTTTAGCTTCATAACTTAGACTTATAACTTAGACTATGACTTAAACTATGGGTGCATATTATCTAGCATAATGGTTATTAACGATTTACATAATTAGAATAAAAAAATATTTATCAGTGCTTGATATAATATTTTCCAAATGATTAAGTGTACAAATATTCATTTATTTTTGTACATAAATATACATAGGAAAAACTAATTTAATTAAAAATAGTACAAGGATAGTACAAGATGTAGTAGGATACAATTCCGTACCCAAAGTGTTAAAAACGGGATCCTATTACTAAGACTCCGCTGTCCGTCTGTCGTCAGACTGTATCTCATGAACCAAGATATCTAGACTGTTGAAATTATAAAATTGTGTTGCCGCTAAGTCAACAAATACGAAAACAATAAAATTTATGCTTAAATTTTTTTAAATATTAATTTTACAAAACTTTTCGTGCGCGAGTCTAACTCGCACTTAACCGGTTATTTGATAAATAGTGTTCTAAAACATATTCAAGTAAAATTTTCATCAAAGACGACGGAACGTAAAAAAAAAATATATAGAAACAAATTACACAAATTGAGTTAGCCCCAAAGTAAGTTTGAGATTTGTGTTATGGAATATTAACCAAAAGAAACTAGATTTTATAATAAATACACATATAGATACACTACAAGACCTAAGACAATTAGAAAAAGGTCATTTTCCACCATGACCTGACTAAAGATCGAATTGAATCGTTCGGGACCTCCTGAGTAAGGTTTTTTTTTTGAACGCTTGTATTTTTTTTGACCGACAAATAAATACCTATTTAATTATGCTAATGTCTTTTCTTAGGTATCATGGGTCCGCCGCAGAGGTCGAGACGAGATGCCTGAACTCTTAACTGTAGGGGCAGTGACCTACGCAGCAGATAACAGAGTGACGGTCGCCAAGAGATACCCTGGCAACTGGAGGCTCCTCATCAGGGAGGTGAATCCTGGTGATGAGGGCGTCTACGAGTGCCAGATATCCACGCACCCGCCTAGAGTTAGCAGGACTTTTCTGCATGTTAATAGTAAGTTTTTTTTGTCCGGATATGCTTTCTTATGGTAAATGTCCGAGCAGGTCACCTGCTTAACCACCACAAAGCTTTCACCATTAATCTCAGTAGCCCATAGACTAATGGAATACCATTGATTTTACAACTACTAAGACCTTTCAAGAAAGCAATCTTTTTTAAAGGTTCCAATGTCGTATCAGTAATATAATACTATTGCAGAAAAATTGATGTAATTATTGAATAAATCATTTTATTAGATACTAGCTTTCACTCGCGACTTCGTCCGCGTGTAACTACTATTGTCAATATCTCAGCTTCTAAAAGGCGTATCAAGATATTATAAAACTAACACTATTTAATGCTTTAAAGGCCGGTAACGCCTCTGTGACCCCCCCGGGTGTTGCAGGTATCTATGGGCGGCGGTGATCACTGAACATCACGTGGGAGAGCCGGGGGCCCAACTTCTCCACCCTCCTCAAATGGGGAGGGTGGAGGTTTTTTATAGGCTGGCAACGCTTCTAACCCCGCGGGTATTGCAGTTGCCTATGGGCGGCGGTGATCACTTAACATCTCGTGACCCGCATGCTCGTTTGCATTCCTCTTTCATAAAAAAATAAATAATATTTTTGGCAGTCATTAAATACATACAGGCGTAAAGCGAATATAATACCTAACCTTCGGGTAAGGGAAACCTAAAAAGCCAACGAAATTAACTGAAATATGAATCAGAATTGTAATAAAATTAGGTGACGAACGCTCTATTGTTTTAAATAACAAAACAATATTTTGCAACTTAAAAAGGTTAAATTTGTTTACGCTCGTAGAATTGAAAGCTTTTCATATTATTCAAGTACAAATTGAGAGCCCTTAAAAGATATTTATTAATCAAAGGGTTTCTTTGAATGGATCGAATCAGCAGTATAACTGATAGACAAAATTAATATTCACATTGAAAATATTGAATTGTGAAAACAAGAATTCTAAATTAACAATTTTTTTTGAAAAAGAGTTGAATTTGTTAATTGAAAATTGCTTTTGTCTTACAAATTGACTTAAAATGAAAATGAATAATAAATAAATGATTATAATGGCGGGGTGTAGCGAACTAAATTTAATTTACATATAGATATGGCTAATTTTTTTCTGTAACACACAACATTTACCGTAATAAAAATAAAATGAGAAGAAAATATTTGGAAAACATTTGTTAAATAATACCAAAATGAATAAAAATTTTATGGGACCTAATGACAAACATTCTGCGTCGAATAAAAAATAACTACGTATATCGGAATGGAAACGTCGTCCCAATCGATTTATATACAAAAAAATAATATTGGTCGAATTGAGAACCCCCTACTTTTTGAAGTCGATTGATAAAAAACTTTTAGTCTCACTATAAAACATTTTATCGGAAGATATGTTGTTAAAAATGTGTTCAGCATTTGTTTTTAATTCAAACAAAGTATTGTTGTATGCAAGTTGATCAAATGGATTGCTTTTCATAACCTATGATAATTATTGATTATGATTATTCATTATAGTCAGATGAAATTGACAGAGTAGACAAAATTAGAGAAATGACAAATTATTTTGTACTTGCCTATGCCCGCCGTCGACCGCGCGTAAATAATATTGACAATATCTCTGGTTCTAAGAGACTTATCAAAATTCTACTTATACTTTATTTTAAGTTAGACCTTCTACAATACAACACAGTACAGTAGTTTTTGTGTGATGTGACTTTAAACAGACAAACAAAAATCCTAAAAACAATAGTTTTGGCTTCTATAGGCCCTATAAAGATATGCTTCTACTACCCTGTATACTTATTTCTTAAATATCTCTCTCTAGAGGCCGCCCGCGACTTCGTCCGCGTGGAAACCCTATGAAATTCAATTAGGAATCAATCCCGCGGGAACTCCGGGATAAAAAGTAGCCGGGATACAAAATGTGTTATTCTGGGTCTTCAGCTACCTACATACCAAATTTCATCGTAATCGGTTCAGTGGTTTTTGCATGAAAGAGTAACAAACATACATCCTGACATACTCACAAACTTTCGCATTTATAATATTAAGTAGGATGTACAGGCATAGTTCGATTACAATTTTATTATCTGTATAGATGATGATTAATGATGATGATGGGGCTGTTGATGGGTCGTGATATTGATTGCTTATTTGTTAACAGCTCCTCAAGTATACGTGGTGGATGAGGCTGGGGATCCTTTAGCGGAGAAGTATTACGAGGCCGAATCGACCCTCGCCCTGGTATGCCGTGCCAGACACGTGGAGACTCCAGCTGTCCTCACGTGGCTCCATGAGGGAAGAGCTCTCAATGCTGACACTACTAGAGGGGGTATAAGGTAATCTTTTTAACCCCCGACGCAAAAAGAGGGGTGTTATAAATTTGACGTATGTGTGTATGTGTGTATCTGTGTCATTCTGTCTGTAGCGTTATAGCTCCCAAACGGATGAACCGATTTAGATAATTCTTTTTTTGTTAGAAAGGTGGCTTAATCGAGAGTGTTCTTAGCTATGTTTTAACCACCAATGCAAGAAGAGGGGTAAGTTGGATGTGTGTTTTTATATTGTGTCAGGGTTTCGTTTATATTTAGTTACTTGTTTTAATAAAATCTTCATTCCACAAATAAATCCAATATTTTGTTAAGCCTGGCGTTCGCCTAGCGCGATTTACGGGTTAGAAAGAGCTAAAGCTAGCTCTATTAACCTCGTATGGGATGAAGACATGATACTGTACTACTAACTAAATTTTATGTTTTTTATGACAGAGGCAAACGAACAGGCGGGTCGCGTGATGTTAAGCAATCACCGCCGCCCATAGACACCTGCAACACCCGGGGGGTCACAAGAGCGTTGCCGGCCTTTAAAGAGATTTATACGCTCTTATAACAGTAATTGTTATTATAAATACTTTCTGGGTAATACTTAGGAATACCTAGGCCTTTGGGTAGAAGGTTAGTTAGATGGATTTTATTCCCATTGCCGTTAAAAAGAAATACATTATAATTAATCACATGGCAGAAAAAAAAACAATATCTGGTCATTTGTACTTACATACATATATCCTAATTTTATTAAAAACATTATTTTTACGCGTGGACCCACTAAAACTTAATTGTAATTGTCTTAATTACTTTTTTATCCTGCCAAATCCTGGCATAAAAGAAAAAAAGGAACAGAATATAAATAAAATAAAAATATATTTCAATAAAGAATCACTGTTACACACTGACCTACACCGTTCCTGTATCCCCTCCATCACACTGACTGGAAATGAAACGAGTTGCATATAAATAAGTAATGTATATACTCCACTCCTCACAATAGCCGCACACACGCCATTTTGTTTGAAAAGTTTAGAAAGCACGTACTTTTTCAAATAACTCTTTTATCCTTCTAAATCCTGGCATAAAAGAAAAAATTGTAACTCAAATAAAATAAAAATATATTTAAATAAAGAATCACTGTTACACACTGACCTACACCGTTCCTGTATCCCCTCCATCACACTGGCTGGAAATGAAACGGGTCGCATATAAATAAGTAATGTATACGCTCCACTTCACACAACACACGCCATTTTGTCTGAAAAGTTTAGAAAGCACGTACTTTTTGACTAATGTATACGTTATGCCATTTCCACATAGAGAATACGTTATTAATTTAAAGTAAAAGGAAATAAGATGATTTTTTTAAATAACAATTTTTATATGTATCTAAAAATACTGAATATATATTTGAATAACGAGTGTTTACACGGCTAACTCACGTTAATTTTAGTCGGTAACGCTGACGATTGTTTCGACCTATTCAGAAGGCCGTCTTCAGGGCGAGTACTAGGAACGCGGCGGCGCGACTGTTCCTTGTGCACTAGGAACAGCCGCGCCGCGACGTTCCTGAGTGAGTTTAACGTGAGTTAGCCGTGTAAACACTAGTTATCTCATCTCGCGTGACTTTCAATTATATATATTTGATTCTTCAATTCATCAGTAAGCCCACCATTCTGTTAAGTGTGACCTTCAAGTTTCAGGTTTCTTGACTCTGTTTACCCCGTAAGGAATAAAGATGTGATTCGGCACTATCCTTTAAGTATTAAAAAGTGTTCTAATAAAACAATGCTAAGTTCTCCATGATTACTTTAACTGTTTTAATTGTTGTTTCGTACATTGAATTAATCGATACGTCTATATTTTTTTACGCAATGGAAATGGACGCAATTTTTTACGTAATGTAATGGATATTGTTTACTTAACTATTCTTTACAACTTTTTGCATTTGTCATTAGACTGAGATTAACGACCAATCTTATAAAAACCGTAAATAGTAAATAACTTAATTCTATATAACAAAAATCCATTAATTTTTCCTCCAAGTAGGTAGTAATTAGTGTATGCAAGTGCTCCGCCCGCCCTCAATAACATGCAACATGCACAAGCGATGCAACACCACCACCACTATCTTAGTTGTACATGAGAAGAAACAATCTAATTTATCACGGTGAGTGTTCTGAGGAGTTGTTCGAGTTAATACCCGCTGTAAAATACCTACACCGTACTACCCGCCACAGGCTAAAGTTTCATTCGTTCCGTCTGGACGAATGGCGGTCGACCACCGTACGTTTTAAAAGAAACTTTATACCACGTACGACCACACTGTGGAACGAACTGCCTGCAGCGGTAGTTCCGGACTAATACGACATCAGAACCTTCAAGAAAAGAGCTTATAAATCCCTTAAAGGCTGGCAACGCTCCGGTAAACCACCAGGTGTTGCAGGTGTCTATGGGCGGCGGTGATTACTTAACATCACGTGACCCGCCTGTTCGTTTGCCTCCCTCTGTCAAAAAAAGCATCAAATTTTACACCTCTCTGTCGTTCATTCATTTCAGTATAAGTACACGTTTCCCGACACGTTAAATATTTAGTGACGTCGTTTGTCTAAATGACAGTCATTATAGTGGTGATGACTGTATCAATCGCGTGGTATAGAACCCTCCTAATTATTATAATAGTTCCGTAATTTTCGGCCGACTGTACACAATAGAATCTAATGAGTTCCCTAATTAAGCCATTTGACTGTCTCCTTTTGACTACTGTATCAACCATTGCCTTCGGTTTTGGTTGCATTGTTATTTCCATCAAGTTTGGTTTGATACAGTTACAGTATCACATCTTTATCCTTTATGGGGTAGACATAGCTGAGGGTTGCGAGATTCGAAGGTAGCATTTAGCAAAATGGTGGGCTTATTGGTGTAATGGAGATTCAGAAATACTAACGGGTTGCTAGCCCATCGCCTATAAGAATTCCCGTTTCAACCACATTCCCTTGATTGACTTTTACAATCTACGTGGGAAAAGTAACAGCTTTCGTTTGAATCTTGTTTTATACTTACAACTACACCAGCAACACTTGGCATCGAACGATGCATAAAAGTGGTGAAGTTACTTCTTAAAAATTATGTTTATGAGACTTACTTAGGAATTAAAAATATTATACAGTTTTTTTTTATTACATGCCGCAAAAAGTCGCAATCCTCCAAAATATCAATCAATTAGTTGTTTTAAAGATTAAACCCAACATATAGAGATAACATTGGACACATGGAACTTACTTGGTAAAGCAAAGTTTGAAGTAAGTTTCGACTTGTGATCACTCAATTAAGGTATACGGAAAGAACAGCGGTTTACTTTAAAAAACTAAGCAAGAAACTAGATATTTGTAAAGACATTAAAGCAACAAAACTATCTTAAAACATAATACGATAAAATTAAACTACCTAATTTGTGAGTTGCAATAAAGCAAAAAGCCATAACTCGGTACCTAAGCACTCTATACAAAAACAAACTAATTTCTAGAATCTTTATTTGTACATTTTCCCTCCCTCTACACTACATGCTTTCGTTTCCAGTTCAATCACTTTAGCTATTGAACTCAGATAAACGCCCACAGACCAATAAATGTGACGTGAAATATGTCCTTTAAAAAGTTTTCGTGTTGATACCCTATAAGTTCGCGTCTCACACGTGTTAAACTTGGCAACTTAGTAGCATGATTCTTGTCATACTATTCTTTAATGCCTCGTAACTTTGCTTTGGTAAGTTTTAATGGGATATTTTGTGTAACAATTGAGATATGTTGAATCCGATTCCATTCAGCTGTAGATTTTGTTCGTTATTCTGAATGAACTAATGTCTTTTGAGGCTAGTACAGCAAATCATTTTATTTGTGGTATGGAGCCACTACTTTGTAGTGGTATGGAGTCACTACTTGTAGTTGTGTGGAGCCTGCTGCTTGCTTGTTAGCCTGCAGCACGAATGGGCCGGCTCGTCTGGGGCAGTACCACACTCCCACAGAAGACCCAAATGGGGAGGGCGAAGGTTTTTTTATAGGCCGACAACGCTTCTGTAACCCCGCGGGTGTTGCAGTTGTCTATGGGCGGCGGCGATCACTTAACACCTTGTGACCCGCCTGCTCGTTTGCCTCCCTCTGACATAAAAATAATGGATCTGTGATATTTGATAATGATTTTTCCATGAATTATGATTCTTTATTGATTGCAAATAGCAATAAATAAATAAACCGCATAGCGGTTTTGAAATTCGTATAGTTAACTAAACCAATCTCAAATAAAGCGTTTATGTTAATTAAAATTCCATTTTCCTTATTCCAGAGATCTTCTTTGAACTTAAAATTACAACAATTTTTTCCTTTTTTTCAATTGTCATGATTGCACAACAGAAGACGTATAAATGAACTCGTTTTTTATTTAAGTTATTAATAACTGTGTTTTTCAACCATAAATATATAAAAGTATAATATGCTGTATATTTATAGCGTAAAGACCGAGCAAGTACCTGGGGGGGCGGACAGTCTCCTGAGGCTGGCTCGTGTGAACAGCAGCGATGCTGGTAACTACACGTGTGCGGTGCGTGGCGCCAGATCTCACACAGTATCGGTGCATGTGCTCAATGGTGAGTTGGCTTATTAAAAATTTAACAGACAGTATTGTCACTGCTTTATATATTGTGACGCTGAACTACAACTGTGACAATATTTTTCATAATTTTTTCCTAATCGTTCTTGTTTCTCGCTACATGCAGGAGTAACTTTATAGCTATTTTCTTTCAACAAATGACACCATATCTTAATGGTCTAGGACAATCTAAAGAACTTATTTTATATTCATTCGGCTAATGTAACTCTGCGACATCCATTCAAATAAAAATAATAGAGGCCTATCAATCACATTTAAATTAAGCTGTGTAACAAACATTCTGTGATAGACTTTTTGATCTTCATCGGTTATTAGAACGGTTGGTTATAAATATTAAATTGGTCGTGGGATAACGTGAGCTCGAAAAAGCAATGGTAAAATGGTTTATAGTTACCATAACAGCAAACGATATTTCTTAGAATCTCTTTTTATTCCTCTATTATGTTTAGATTTTTCTTCTTTTAACAATAAATACTAAAAGTCTATTTTCTTTAATATTTTTACCCCCCAAAAATATATCGATGTAAAAAAATGCATGTTGGTAAAAAGATTCCCTCAAACAAAACTCAACCACCTCGTTTCAATGAACAAACACTGGTATCTGATGTAAAACATTCTGTTATGGTTGACATCAGACATCAGTACTTTTCGGCTGGTATGTAAACGACTTATCGCGATAAAAAAATAAAAAAACAATTTTGTGGTAGAACAAGCAGCCAAATTGGCTTGGAGTTCGCAAATTGGCAAAGTCGAGACTTGACATGTGCCAACTAATGTGTACTCTTCTTATATCGTTCTAAGGACGTACGTATTTTTAATACTAGTTGTTAGAGACAATCTTTTAAATAGAGATTTGCTATAAGTTTGATGTCGATGTTTGTATCTATCTTCGTATGAATGAACCGATTTCGATGCGGTTTTATTCATTCGAAAGCCAGTACGAGTGATGTGCACAAAATGTGTGAGACGTACAAAAGTACCGTACGTAAAAAATTGAGAGCCCTTATAAAGTTTTGATTTTTGCAAGTTAACAGTAATTACAAGAGCTGTTTAGAAATTCATCTTAAATTATCGAAAGGGCTAATTCGATTGTTTAATTATAAATTAAAAGTACGAGCAGATATTCGTTTCCAAGTAATTTCATCTGCACATCAATCCAAATATCCATCCTTCTTGCAAACATCGGGAGTAATAATATTTATTAGCAGAATAAATAAGGAAATGTAAGCAAAACCAAAACTCATGGGAAATAGGTCAGATCAGTATTTACTTAGACGAAGGAAAGAGGGTTTTCCGTGTCCACCCCA
Organism: Cactoblastis cactorum; assembly: GCA_020352625.1. Lineage (NCBI taxonomy): Eukaryota > Metazoa > Arthropoda > Insecta > Lepidoptera > Pyralidae > Cactoblastis > Cactoblastis cactorum. Next base: position 5,324 of record JADGIL010021938.1, on the reverse strand, counting down.
GACTGGCCCTCCCTAGATAATTTGTTCAAACACAGCATCACATAGGTGTATGTACATACGTGCACAGTATGAGTCGCACTCACCCATAATAGGTCTATCGAATATTGCGGGTATCAGCTATGGTTTGCATTTGTTCTTAATCAATCAATCTTCAATTCAGTATGTTTATTTAAACGTATTTATTGATTGATAGATTGTTATGGCGCAAACCATAGAATTTTTGTACAAATGTGTGTTACAATGTGTACAAAGTTTTGTACATATAGAGTAATATCATTAGTAATACTGTGAGACTAGAAAATTGTTAGCCCATCATCCCTCTTTAAGACTAAACTTTATGCTATTCCCATTTTCTTTCTTTGGGGGGGAGGGCATACCTACCCTGGGAATTTACTCTAGATACGCCTATTAATCAGTGAAACTTGAACGTCGTCCGAACGATAATCTCATTGTTCGAACAAACGGGTGTAATAAACTCCGAAACTAATCCATTAAATTGACTTACAGCAGAAATTAATATTTTATTCTATTAACAAAACGATGTTCGTATTTCGTCTAAAACTCGGATAATTCCATTTTAACTTGGATTATTAAACGAAGGTTCGCAATTTAGATTACCGAGTAATATCAAAAGTTTTACAGTTTTTGCTTACAAAGAAGGCAAATTAAATATTGGAAAAGGAGTTGAACATTTTTTGTGTAGTTTAGAACGGCCTTGTCTTATGTAAACGGACAAAATTAAATACGAGGAAGATCAAAAAGTTGAAAAGTTTTTGATTAAGCTTTGTTATTTTTTTTTCTTCATAAATTTCTTTCTGATGTAAATAAGTTACATTGTAAAAGTTTTTTCCTGAGATCGGTTCATTTGACATGTTTTCATTGTTCCATTCTTTTTTAATTTAATTAACTAATATAACATTTCTTATAAAAAATATAAACTTTTTATTTTTACAAGAAATAAGTAAAATATGAAAAAGAACTGCTTCATACGAGCTTAGAAAGTTCTTATTGCTATGAAAACTAAGGAAAATTATAAATTCTCTTTACTCTGAAAGGTTGAAATATCTAAAAAATATCTACATACAAAGTAAATTTGATATAAAAGCCTGACTAACAGACAGTTCGCTATACAAAAGATTGGACAAGTTTTTGTAACAAATGGCGGTTGAATGGAAAAGTACATATCTCGACGGGTATTAGACTGAAACCGATAAAAGTTTTCGTATGCTCCATAAATAATAGCGGGATTTTCTATCCGTTTTATGTGTTCATTTAGTCTGAGATACCTACGCGTATTGTCGACTAGTGATCACCCCCCGGTTTCACCTGCACTGCTCCCGTTTCTATGGGTATTGCGTAATAAAAAGTTGTCTATTAGCCTTTCATGATAAATTGACCATCAAACATTCAAAGAATTTTTCAAATTGGACCAGTACATCCTGAGATAATAGCGATCAAACAAACAAACAATTTCTTTCGATATCTATAGTATATCCATATTAATATTATAAACTAGCTAATGCCCGCGACTTCGTCCGACGGTTATCAACAATACCTCGGGAACCGTACATTTTTCCAGGATAAAAAGTAGGCTTCCAAATTTCATCCAGATCTGTTCGGTAGTTTTAGTGTGATGCGCGTACAAACATACAGACAGACAGACTAAAAAATTTTAAAAACAATCGCTTTGGCTTCTATAGGTCCTATAAAGAGCCCCTATATATATTTTTCTTAAATATCTCCCATGTACAGACATAGCTCAGTTACAATTTTATTATATGTATAGATGTGAAAGTCTATATGTTTGTCTGTCTTTCACGTCAAAACGGAGCTTTAGATTATTGTGATTTTTTTATGTGGAGATAGTTGAAGAGGCCGATAGTGACATAGGCTACTTTTTGTCTCTTTCTATTCCCCCACCCTCCCTAAAATTAACGCCAACGAAGCCAAGTTGTCAATTTTAATTACTCGTTAATACCCGCGGCTAAGTCCGCACGCAACTTACTACTGACAATATCTCTAGTTCCAAAAGAGATATTGAGATGAAACCTTTTCAGATTTTAAAACCTTCTACAATAAAACTGCAACAACTGAATTATATTTCAACAAGTAGTTTTTGCGTGATGCGTACAAATATAGAGACAGCAGTCTGACTGACAAAAAGAACGTCGTTTTGACTTCTACTAGCCCTATGAAGATTTTTTCTATACAAACCCTTCATATTGTTTTCTATACAAACAAGTCCAGTTACAGTTTCATTATATGTATAGTATATTTATTAAAAGGGACTTTTCTAAATAATTTATTATCACTAATTGGCATTTTATGTTGTTCCAGAAAGCCTAGCTGAGCTCCATGCTGGGTCTTCAATACAACCACCGTCAAAAATAACAGTTATAACGTTACTAATAGTGTTAATTCTAATAACGGAGTTACCGTTATTTAAAACTGTGATTATTTTCGCAGCTCTACCTTGTATAGATTTGGCCCAAAGCCTCGGGTTTGAACGTGCAACGGTATTATTACCGACGTGATATTTATAGGTTATGTACATATGAACTTGTTTTTAAGAGATAATTATAAATAGTTACTGGGAAATAAAATTTCATTGTATAATCTGGTTGTTTTATTTCATCGCCGTCCTATCTATTCAATATTATAAACTAGTAATGTTTGTAACTTTGTTTGTTTGTTTTTATAGGGTGTATATTCTTCAAAAATACTGAATCGATACTGATGAAATTTGGTTTGAGGTTAGTTCAGCGCTCAAGGGATTTAATTTTGATAAACGAAATTAAACATGGTCAAAGCTGCCAGCGGAAGACTAGACTACGGGAGAGACAGAGCCAGGACTTAAAGGCCACATTAAGTTAAATATGTATATACATAGTAAGCTTAAAGATTTGCGTAAAACAAAAATAGCAGCATACAAGAAGCTCATCGCTTATTTCAAAATATTCTCATTTTATGCGTGCTATTTACTTTATTGACTTTTACAATCTGCGTGGGAAGAGGAGCAGATATCACTTTCCATTTTATTCCTTGTTCCTAATCAAGTATGAAAGAATTTACTGCACTGTCTGTTCTCCCTCTTACCATACGAAGCATGGCGTCTGATAGCCGCCATTCAGGCGTCGGTCTTCTGTGAAAGTGTGGTACTTCACCGGACGAGCCGGCCCATTCGTGCTGCAGGTTCATACCACTACCAAGTAAGTATTCATCAGTATATAGCGACAGGCATTCGACAAATTTTTTAAAACTCTTTTTTAAATTTTTTAAAAATTATAATTCTGTCTTCGGGCAATATTTGATTGTTGGCAAATCTCAAATAGAATCAACATTAGACTCATTATTCATTGTATACACATTGTTCAATTTTGTTAAAATTGGCAACCTTTTACGGGCAGTTATAAATAAACAGCTCTATTTGTAAAATCACATTTCCAAGTTTTAATTTGACCATGAAAAGAACCCCCAAATTTGTGTGTGTGTATAATAATCATAAATATAACAACAGCCATAAATTAAGTTCGGCACTCACCGAAAGACTTTTATTAATAACTATCTTTGTCCCGCGGCTACGCTCGCAATTTATATTCCCCATAACGAAAGAGTTTTGCATTATCCTGTCTTGGCAAGCACCTACGTTCTAAAAAGAACCCCTATGCAATTTTTTTGTTTTTTTTTTTTCAATGTACTATCGATACATTTTTATCGATTAGTTCAACAACTGTAATTCTGTGTAGGATCGAATCGATTTTCGCAAGCTCAGCTCCTTCTTTGTATAACTGACTCGATAAGACGTCATGAATCACAATGTTGAGGCTTTCAAGTAAAACAGGGATCATCTTTGAATGGTCATGTTTACATTTAACACTGCAACAAATATATTTTGGTCCATAGATTATGCATATTGACGCATAAAAGGTTATTTATGAAGTCAATGCAGATGTTTTGAGATATTTTAGGTTATTTATTACTCGCTTGTAATTTTTCATGTCACATTACTTGTGTTTTTGGCATTAATATATTATGGATCAGTTTCACCGGCTATAAATAAAGCTTTAGATAGTTATATGACAGTGTCTTACCTTAGTATTTATCTAACATGATATCTCTTATATTAATACGAAGTAAATGAAGACAGCATTTGAGCTATCTGGCAGATAATTATTTAAAATGTTTTTGTAACAAGTTTATAACCGATAAAACTGACGCAAAAACTTGTGTATACTTATATTATTAATAATATTATAAAAGCGAAAGTTACTTACTAGGTTATACATATGTATGTATGTTTGTGTGTTACTCTTTTATGAAAAATCTATTAGACGGATTTGGATGAAACTTTACAGTTATGTAGGTTATATATCAGAATAACATATAAGCTACAATTTGTAATGATTTTAAATATTTTCGTAATATAACGATACATGCCAAAGAAGTCTGGAAAAAATCTGCCCTTTGAGAGCTATCTTGGCATTCACTGCTTAAACCATTGCAGTTATACAAAGATGATGTACCGTAAGATTGTTAGTCTTGAATAGCTCTAAGCGGCGGACAAAATTCCACGCGATCGAAACTGCGGGCAAAATGAATAATTTAGAAAAGGTAAGGTGAATATAATCGATTATTAAAATGGAACATGTCCTGCTTGCATTTTTACATGATTTAATTTACATACTATAAATAACCATAAATAATACATAAAGATCGTCCCTAAAGGAACATCAAATATTTATATTAATGGACTTAGTCGGCCCGTTAGGCCGCGGGTTCAATTCCAGGCCAAAATAAAATTGAAACCAACGGTTTTGACCCGCGTGGGATTATTAATTTTAAGCACATATTTTGCCAGCTACCAAAATGACGCAACATAAGAATTTAATTAAAATAAATAAAAATATTTTATAAACAAGTTTTTGTGGCAGTTATTCTAAATTAACATTATATATATTATAATGTAATGTAATATATATTTTCTAGATAATAAATAATCTATACATATAATAAAATTGTAACTGAGTTATGTCTGTACATAGGAAATATTTAAGAAAAAAATATATAGGGGCTTTTCATAGGACCTATAGAAGCCAAAACGATTGTTTTTAGAATTTTTGTCTGTCAAAATGTTTGAATTAAAAAACATCCTAATTTCAATAGAGAAGATGGTTGGAATGTACCACCTGCATGGGAACCACTATTAAAGGCAATGAAACCCAATGTTAAACACAACACAGTCAAACTTCCAGACACTGTGAGCGCATATTGGAACGACACATAAATAATTTTCAAAACAGACGGTAGCTTGTAATAACCCACAC
>JADGIL010021907.1:0-11829 GCA_020352625.1 Cactoblastis cactorum | reverse complement strand
GCTACTGGTTTTTTTTTTTAAATTTCAGTTAACCTTTTCCAGTATTAAGGTATGTACAATGCGTTTATGTTATAAATAATAACCTACATATACAATCCATTTTAGGCAATTATATTAATTAGAAATAATATCAAGACATAAGTATATACTCTCATGATTATAGAAGTTACCGTCTTCACGAAAAAATTTCCTTCACATCACAGGAGTCCAAGTCCAACATTTCACTAAAAGGTAAAACTCACTTCACTAAAAGCGTCACTGTCGCGGTCACCTCAAGTGTCAGTTTTCACGTATAATGAGGATCTTTTTGAAGTCCCAGGATCATTCCGGCTCAGCATACATGAACGAAAACCGATCGTGACTATTAGCTGGTAGAATTTTCCCTTCGATTAGGCACTGTATCACCCAGAACGTTGAGACGAGAGGTATCATGTCTTGATTTGCTTTGTTTTGGACTTCGTGTGGGCAGTCCCATTCAGTCACCAGCGCAATGGCTCCGGTTGTGTTCAGATCTTCCTCGTTGACCACTCGGGTGTTGGCCCCGGCCAACATGCAGACTCGCTCCCAGAATTTCACGAACGTGTCTTGGTCTCCGCATAGAAGTATCGTCTTGTCTTTGAAGAACGTCGTGTTACGCTTGCCTGATGGAGGGTTCTGTAATAAAGTTTGAAATTAAGTGTTTGTTTTATTTCTGTTATTTTTATGATGAAATTATCATTATCATTTGATAGACAACTATTTACCTATATAAAAACTACACTAACTAAACACAATGCCTTACATCCTTTTGGAAACGAGTTGATATTCTTCAAACTCCAGAACCGATTTTTACCAAATATAGTTAGGAACCATTGCAAAGAAACTGGCTTTTGGATGAAAACAACGGGGAATCGCTGCTTGGTGATAGACCGGCCACACACACTTATAACACACCTTCTATCGCGTACGCACATACATATGATCACACCTTTTTCCCCGCCGCCAAAACAATGGATGTACTTCACACACAGCCTTCGACGACGCACTAATAACACTCCTCCCATCTCGTAGGGGGTTAAAATATAACAAAATACTTACCCAGTTGATGAAGCGCCGCTTGCTGATAGACCAGCCAGAGGGCAGCACGTAGGAGCCGATGTCTAAGCGTTGGTTATCGATACAGCTGAATATGACCCACGCGTGGGACACGGCGGGGATGTCGGCCGCCAGGCACTGGATGTACTTGGCTGTGAGACACGGCCGTGGGGCTATCAGCTTGCACACTGAGTACTTGCTTTTCGGCACGTCGTCAAAATGGCTGCGGGAAAGTAAATGAAAAAACACTTTAAAATTGTTTTTACCTAAATTGCATTTTTTTAAATAGAATTGATTGTTTTCTATTATTATTTTTTTATGTCAGAGGGAGGCAAACGAGCAGACGGGTCACGATATGTTAAGTGATCACCGCCGCCCATAGACAACTGCAACACCCGCGGGGTTACAGAAGCACTGCCGGCCTGTAAAAAACCTCCGCCAATGGGGAGGGCGGAGAAGTTGGGCCCCCGGCTCTCCCACTCACCGGACGGAGCATGACGGCTGATAACCGCCATTCAGGCATCGGTCTTCTGTGGGAGTGTTGTACTTCCCCGGACGAGCTAGCCCATTCGTGCTACAGGCTAAAAAGAAGCCTGTAGCTGGCTCCACACCACTACAAGTAGTAGCTTCATACCACTACTAGCAGTGGCTCCATACCACTATAAAAAAGTGAGTTTAATGTACTACTCGGCAATATACATTCAACTGCTCTGGTTCAGCCATCAAATATAGTTTGTTGACAGTAAAAGTGAGAATCGAACCTGTAGACCACTCCTCCGCCGGCCTCCAGCTGCTCCTTGAGCCGCTCCTTGTTGAAGACGCGGTCGCTAAACTCCAGGTCTTCGGTATCAGTTCCGGCGCGCGATGTCGTGGTTTCCCCGTCCTCTTCCGAAGAATAATGCCTGCTCTCTTGGCTGTGGAGCGCTAGAGACTCCGATGACGGCTTTGTCTGTTAAACAAAATTCTTTCATTTGACGACCACCGCGGTGTAACGGTTAACATACATGACCGCTACTCAGGAAGTCCCCAGTTCCATCTTCGGTCTGATCATGATAGAAATGAGCTTTTTCTGATTGGGCTGGGTCTTAGATGTTTATCTATATGTGTATTTATTATAATACATAGTATCGTTGAGTTAGTATCCCATAACACAAGTCTAAAGCTTACTTCGGAACTAAATCAATCAGTGTAATGTGACCCTACAAATTTTTTTTTTAATTATGTTGATTCTGCTCCGTTGCAATCTGTTCAACAAACAATAAGCCACTTCTTTGACCGAATTACCAATTCTGATTTTTATTTGTGATCCTCGAGAGCTATATATTGTTGGGAAAGTTCTTTCCAACAAGCTCTCTTTCTGTCTTATTAGGTGAATCTTTTTGTGAGGTTTGGGATATCATATCGTCCCAACAAATAAAAAAAAAAATTAAAATATATTATGATATTGATCAAATGGACCATAAGATAAGCGGTCACCTTGTCCTGCGGCTGTTGTTTCGTCTCTGTGCAGGTGAGTAGGAAGTGCAGGCCGGCGAACAGCTTCCGGTCGGCGGGCAGCGGCCCCAGAGCTGACACCGTGTCCGAGTCGAACAGAGTAAGCTTAGAGTTTTTCTTGCCAATGTTCTGCTTAGCAGCGCCTTTCAATTGTAGTGGGCCGGCTGAGCAAAAAAAACCATTGTTACAAAATACTAACAGCCCGCCCTGGCTTTGCACAAGTTATTTTTTTCTTTTTTAAGAAAGGGAGGCAAAGGAGCATGCAGGCCCAGTGATGTTAAGTAATCACCGCCGCCTATAGACACCTGCGACACCCGGGGGGGCATAAAAGTGTTGCCAGCATAAATAAAAACTACATAGCCCATGTTCATTACAAAACTGATTCTACTGATGAAAATTTTTCAAATTAGTTCCAAATCAGAGTCTATTCAATTCAAACCAAAATTTTATCTTTATGTGTAGGGGGCTTTTTCTTTATGTCTATATAGGTGTAGGGGAGCACCAAGAGAGGAGTTTTGCAAATTCCAAAGGGGGTGAAAAACCTTTTTATGAGAGCTAATCTATGCAGACGAAGCCCCGGGCAAAAGCTAGTTATTTATATATATATATATAGATATAAATAAAAACCTTTAACGCCGTCAATCTTCCTGGGCGTGCGCTGCAGCTCCGGTTCGACGCCGGCCACTTCCTCGATCCTGACGGGCGGGGCAGAGTTACTGCTCTCGCTCAACTCGCTGCTTTCGCTGGCCAGCCGTTTCCGGCTCAACGGGGTTGTTTTGGCTGATTTTACTCCTGTAAAAAACAAAGATACAATAGGAATTGTTGTGTACATAAACTAGCCGACCCGTGCCCGCTTCGTTGGGCGTTGAAATATAGCCTATAACACTCCTGAATAGTGCAGCTTTCTGATTGTGAAAATTTTTTTAAGATCGGTTCAATAATTCTGAAGCCCGGCAGCGCTTCCGTGACCTCTCGGGTGTTGCAGGTGTCAATGGGTAGCGGCGATCACTTAACATCACGCGACTCACCTGCTCGTTTGCATCCCTCTTTCATAAAAAAGAAAGATTCACCCTAACAAAGAAACAAACAATCAAAGTTACAAACTCTTTATATATTAGTATAGATAAAATATCGTTGAGTTAATACAAGTCTCGCATTATTCGGCTTACTCAATTAGTGTGATTCTTTTTTATATATATATACTTTATTAGTGAATTTTGTCGAAAGGCTGGACATGGCAACTGTTTGTCTCTTTATGTTCACACACCTCCCGAATATAACGCGAGCGAAACTGCGAGCAAAAGCCAGTATTAGTAGCATACCTGACGTAGAAGCCTTGGGACTCTTTGGCGAAACGACTCGTTTCTTAGCGCTGTTGTTGTTTGCCTTGTCTCTGTTACGAGCGCTGCGCGGACCCTGTGTACCAATAATCATGATAATTTATTTGTTAACCCCCGACGCAAAAAGAGGGGTGTTATAAGACGTTATAATTGACGTGTCTGTCTGTCTATCTGTGGTATCATAACTCCCGAACGCATGCAGTGATTTCAATTTAGTTTTTTTTTGTATTAAAGGTGACTTATGGGCGAGTGTTCTTAGACATGTTTGATGAAAATCGGTTGAGCCGTTTAAAAGTTGTGGGGAGTGAAAGTGGGGAGAATTAAAGGGAAATTACTTAAGTTCTTATGTCGGGGGTTTTTTAAATTTTAAATTTAATTTTATTAGAAAGACTATCACTTCACTTTATTTTATATCTTCTATATAAATAAACATCTTCCATTACCGAGTGGCTGTCTGAACGATAACGCACAACCGAAATTACTGAAAAGAAGCTAAAATTTAGCATGTATGTCCCTAGGAGAGTGTAGGGGAGCACTAAGGGAGGATTTTTGGAAATTCGACCCAGATGGGGGTGTAAGGGCTGAAAAACCTTTATGAAAGTTAATCTACGCAGGCGAAACCGCGGGCAAAATCTAGTTTATAATATAAAATAAATGGAAATATAACTATAACATGATAACTTTCAATCTGAATACCTGGATAATATTGTCAAGGTCAAGTTCCCGGTTGTGACGTCGCCTGGGAGTGGAGGGGGCTCCTGGTGACCTTGGCCTCGTAGCTTCCTTCAAAGTTCTCGCTTGATCTTCAGTTAAGTATAGTTCACTCGCAGTCACCATCACTTGAGAGTCCCTATCGTAGGAAATTGTTTCTGTGAGAGATAAATCTTAATACCTATCTGTAGTTCAGTCTGACTTATAAAAGAAAAATTTATGAAAATTGATATTTTAATCAACACGTTTTTTATACAAAAAATCTACATGCCGCAGTCGGGTAAAAAGCTGTGATGGAAATAAGTATATAATTCACACAGGTTGAGCTAGCCCCAAAGTAAGTTCGAAACTTGCGTTATGCTAACTCAATAACACTATATTTTATGAAAAATACACATAACATTATATATTATAATGTTGGCAGTTTTTTAACGGAATCATTAACATTTAAAGGATTATAATTTTAAGATTTATTATCTAGATTTTCATGCCAAAATTGGCTAAATGTATGAAACTTGATAAATATTCTACCATTTTCTACTACATTTAAAGCAAATAAATGAAATTTCATTTCATTTGAATTTCATTTCATAAATATCTCAGACACAGGTCAACCAGAAAATAATCTTTTACCATCTTGACCTGACAGGGATCTAAGCCGGGACCTCCTAATAGGACAGGCATGTTAACCAGTATGTAACGGAGGTCTTCAAACTTTATTTTAATGGTTAAATTCAACAAAATTCTTACCCATCAGTGATGCAGCGATAGGTCACAGTTCCACTGTAATTCTCTTCAATTCCCATCACCAAACCTGGCTCGTAATTCTGCTCTTCATCCACCATAGCGTACACCGACTGCCCTTGCAAAGGCAACGTCTTCATATCACCAAATATTATAAAATCGTCCAACAAAGCTTTGGTATGGCCATCGTCAAACTTGATCAAGTATTTATTAGGCTCTGTTATCTCTACCACCTTTCCTGAATAGTATCGTTTGTCCACCCATTTAGCCAAAACAACCGTATCGGCAGGGTAACCTGGATACTCTTGCTTCACCACTGGCTTTTCAACGGGAGTTGCGGGCCTTGGAGATGTTGGTCTTCGTTTCTGTTTCAATTTTGTAACAGATTTCGGTGTACCCACTATGGAAGATAGAGGCTTTTCATCTTTAGGAGATTTCGGTGACACTTTCCCACTTTCCCCATTAGACTGCACCATTTCAGGTGAATTCATGCCATGCATATACTCCGCTTCTTCGTGTTGTGTCGGTAAAATGGCGCGTTTGGTCTTCCCAGCGATATGCCGTCGACCTCTCACCCTAGATTTTTTTAGAGAACTCTTAGGAGTCGCCTTATCGCATTTGCTTACTTCTTCCGGACTTGCATTGCCATTAGTCTGATTCGAAGAATCGCTGGACAACGATGCCTGTATTCCAATAGAGACCTTTTCATCGCTCAGTGAACGATTTCCGTCGTCAACAGACGTCTCTCGTATATGCGAAAAAATCTCATGCAGCTTCTTCATTAAGGATTCATATCCTTTGACGGACATCGATGGATTCGATACAGATTTCCGTGGCGGCTGCGGTACAACGAAAGCGCCATCACTAGTTCGGTTGCTACTTGATGTTGACGTCGAACTGACTGTGGACGCAAAAGATGTTCTGTTTGGTAAGTTTATCATTCCCCCGCTGGTAACACTTGAAGGCGAATTACTCACTGAAACATCGGCCATGTAAGGATCAATGGTGAACCTTTTCGAAATCCTTTGATACTCTCTACACATGTCCATCCCTAAATCATTATCAGTTCTCACAACATACAGAGATAAGAACTCGCAATCTTCATTATGACTCACATGAATATCAAACACTGGCAATTGTGGAGTATTCATAGGCAAAGAATGACCATTTTGCAATGGCGAAATCGTAGAAGGCGTGGTAGTGTTGCTGACTCTGAATGATTCATTTTTTAATCTTTTTCCTTTATTAATATTCAATTTAATCATATCAGGGGTGCTGTCACTGTCGTCTAATGAAATCCGTTTTACTTGAGGCAATGTTTCTGTAGGAGTTGAGGAATTTCCATTGGACAGTTTAGAGATAATCTTTGAGGCAGCACTTGTAATATTATCTGGGCTTTCAATGATCGAGTTAACGCTATCCGTGCTTTCTTGATCAGTAGTTTTCCCTTTGTCTTTTGTTAGAGATTGTGATAAGCTTTGGTCCGAGTACTTGTAACCTTCATTGGGTGAGTTTTTGATCGCTCCCGGGTCAAGAATTTCCACCCTATCTTTAACCACAACAGGATCACTGTTGTATTTCTCTTTGGTTTTATCATCACTTTGATCGTCTGTTGTTGGTGATAATTCTAGATGGAAGTTTTGAGAGTCATTTAAGTCTGAGGTAGATTCTTCTGCTATGACTTCAGGAACCTTTGAAGGAGGTGGTATTTCTTTGACGAATTCGACACTAGGTCTCGGCGTGTGGACCTTATGTTCTTCAGGTATTATTTCTTTTAATTTGTCAAGTTGAATTTTCCGGGGCGTTTTCCGCGATTTCGTGATATCAGCACTAGCTGGTCGCGTTCTTGGTGTTTTTGGAGTTTTTGGGGTTTTAATATCCGCGCTGTTGCTTCGTTTGGTTATTGTTCTAGGGCTGGATCTAACAGGAGTTCTCGCTCGCGATGTGGAAGGCAGTGGGTCAAACTTCAGTTTAGATCCAAAACTGATTTCGCACACTTCTGCATCCAAACTTTGAGAAGAGACAGCGAATTCGTCGGCAGTGAGGTCGAGTTTTAGGACCTTTGCATTTTTTTCTGATGGTTCGTCACTCAGCTTTCTTTTGATTTGTGCTGGGGTGGAAACTGGAATTTCAATTATATGTTTAATAAAACAATCCTAGTACATATTTTATGCAAGGGCTACAACACACTTAAGAGCGCAAAATCTATAAAAAAACACCGGGGAGGAGGAGAAGTTGGGCCTCCGGCTCTCCCACTCACCGGATGGAGCATGGCGGTTGATAGCCGCCATTCAGGCGTCAGTCTTCTAAACGCTATTACGCAAGTCACTACATAGTATAAATCATATTAGCTTTCCGCTGTCGGTCCCTATGTATGCTTAGATCTATTTTTTTTTATTTATGGCAGAGGGAGCCCAACGAGCAGGCAGGTCACGTGATGTTAAGTAATCACCGCCCATAAACGCTTAGATCTTTAAAACGACGCAACGGATTTTGATAAGGTTTTTTTAATAGACAGAGCGATTCACAAAAAGATTTTTAAACCCGTTTGTACGAAGCCGTGACGGGTCGCTAGTATTCCATAAAAGCGCTTAGTGTGTTCTAGTACTAGGAGTGTAGTAAATATACCTTCTGGATCATTTTGTTCTGCTGTCGTGCCGTCAGTAGATGAGACGACATTCTGAAAGGTAGAATAACTTTTCACATTCATAATTTAAATTCCGTGGACATTTTTTTATTGAAAGGACTTCACAATAATTTAGTCTTTTAATATATATTTACTTGCATATTTAGTTTTGTGACAATTTTATCACCTAACAATATAAAGAGGCTTCAAAATACTTTTATACTTGATAAACCAGTTTAAATGTTGAGATATATTTATTTGAAATTGAATATATTAATTTTAAACAACCATGTAATGTCATTTAGAACACTTTGTCCACCTAATATTTATAGATGGCTACAATCTAATTATTTCTTAAGAAGATTGGTTTTCAATTCAAAAAATTCACAAAATCTTATACAACAAACACAGTAAGTACTATTGACGTTATAACTGCAAAGATACCAAGTGGAATTATCTGGGAAGTGTTGCATTATGACTCACAGAAAGACGTGGGAATAAGTAATGAGCACAAGGCATTTTGTTATGGAAATCACCATGTCATTTTGACTCTTGTGTACATAAATACTACTACATAATAAATGAAGATTAGATTGAAACCATTATTATAAAAAATAACTACAAAATTACACACGAATAAATGTTTGGCCATGCTGTGTTTGACTATAAGAAATTTTGCACTTAGTTATTAGCATCGAAAGAAATTTGTATTGGTGTTACAATTGTTGGCAAGCAATGAATAAATAAATAAAAAAATACCTCAAATTCAACTAAGTCTGTTTCTATGAGGTCTTCCGGCTCATAGACGGGACTTTCTGGAAATATATCAGATGTGTCCCGGGCAGATGCATCTCCAGCAGCCGTTGGATTGACTGGGGATCCTGTAATAAATATGTGTGAAAAACACAGACAGACCAACAGACCTTTGACAACAACAAAAAAAGGACATTTTGTGACCTGCAGTATTTGTCATATGGAGAGAGGATAGTTTTAATGACTTTTATGTTCCACCTAAAAATGATTGCAAATAAAATTCATCCTTATGATTCTAAGATTAAAACCTATTTTGTATGGAGCGAAGCAATCATCATACATGTATGGACATGTTTATACAAAACTGGATCTTTTTTATGATAAACCAGTAACTGCCAAAGTAACCTCAATCTAATAATTATATATTTCACCTGTGATACACAATTCTTTACACACTTGACAAAATTGTTAAGTTAATTTAACTATATATTTCTGTATGAGAATAGATATTCATTCCACTGTAACTTCTCAAAGTCCTATATCTTAAAAATCCTTGAACTTAAACAAAATAATAACAAGTCATAACCTAAAAATAATAAGTATAAATTCTAACAAATGTTGAGTCTTGTGTCTTTCGCAAAGAGTTCATATTGATTTGTTTATGATGACTAGTGCAAAATTTTATGAAGTGAAAAGCTCAGGATTTTGAATCTTATATTGGTAATTTTGTAGTTAAAAACTAATTGATAATTTCCAAAATAGGATGTATAGGTACCTAGAAATCACACAAAATAAGAATGTACATTGGTGGAGTTTATTGATGTTTGGATTATAACTCGACTAACTACAAGTGCATTATGACATGCATGTTTATTCCCATATATAGCAAGAAATTATCTAATAAAACATAACAGAGTTCATTATAACACAAAGCTTTGCGGTTTTTTAATTGTTATTGAATATTATCCAAAAAATAGTAAAATTTGAACTGATTAAAGTAAACACACAAAGAGTATAGACGCATTTTCAATTTAGTCGAGTAATCATTGTGTCAAGCAGTTCTGATCTTAGTTTTCATAGATTTATTAGGAAATTCTATTAATGTACCTGTTTCATTAGAAGTAGAGATTTCATCTGTGTAAGTTTTAGAAGATTCTTCCATCTTTCACAATATATATTAAGACAATCACCGTAAAACTGGCGCGATATCACTGTAGAACATCTGTCACTTGAAACATACAGATAAATGGTTCATTTCATAGTCAAATGACTTGCCGTTGCGATAAACTTTAATAAATGAAGATTAGATTAAAACCATTATTATAAAAAATAACTACAAATTACACGGGAAATAAATATTTCGGTAGCACTACGAAAATACCGACTCAACGAGACCGCTTGTTGATTTCGGCAATGTTGCTAGAAGTAAAAAAGAATATCTGGTGAAGTTTGTACAGACAAAATAATCATTATAGGGTTTATTTCAAATGATTGCATTCGACGAAGAAATCCAGATTACTTATGTAACTGGACAAGTTAAAATAATAAAAACAATTTACAAATCGTTATTCTTTCTCGAAAAACAAAAAAAGCACTTTTTCAAGTTAGTACCTATTTACAATACTTATTTTGCTTTAAATATTATTATTACTTGACGGACTTTAATTAAACTTAATAATATTTATTTATATAATTACATAGACTACAATTAAAGATTATTTGGCCGAAATAGGTATAATATAACGATAAATGAAGTTCATGAGGGCTAAGCCGTTGTTGTTCACAACCACGACAGTAAATATGTAGGTACATAATTTTCGAGAAACAACAACAGAAGCAAAAACAAAAAAGGTGTTATTCATCCTAGCATTTGTGCTGGCATCATAATCAGGCAGGAGTGTAAAAATATGTGACATTTTCATAACAAGCAACATTTTTGACCAATTATTGACCACCTTTATAATAAAGTTATAATTATATCATGAGCAACAATTGTATTTTCATAAAATAAATAACATTTTACAGAAATACGATAAATGACCACCTTATAAGACATTCATTTATGGACAACTAGTTTTTGCCCGCGACTTCGCTCGCGTCAAATTCGGGAGGGGGAGACAGGAGAAAAAAGTAGCCTATGTCACTCTCCAATTATCGCTACATAAAAAATAACACTAACCCGTTGCTCCAAACAAACATACATTCACTTTTTTTTTTAATTGGTATTGTATATAATGTCAATTTCGCTGCTTTACTGCTAGGTGTAGGCGTAAAAAAAAAGGTGTAGGCGTAATTAGAATTTGTTTCGAAAGAAAAGTAAGGCGTAATGAAATAACCGTTTTAACACTTAAAATAATCACAATACGATTGACTTTGTAAAACAAAGTGGCTTTCCGCTGTCTTTGTCCATTTGAGTATGAATGCATGATTAAGTTCTTTAAACTACACAACGGATTTTTATATGATATTTTTAGGGTGTTTACTTTTTAAATTCAGTTATAGCGGGTCGCTAATGGTTTGTAAGTTGTCAATTTAACATGTCGAAACTTATTTTGTATCCTACCCTCTACTCTACTCTATGTTCTTCAAAGTATAATTGTAAACACATTGTTTACAATGTGCGCCGAAAGAGTTTTCGTTTTCAGCTCAAAAATATATCGAGACGAAAGTCCGGATGTTATATCACGCTTGCCTTTGGAGCTGTCTTGGAAAATATTCTCGTGAGTTTTTCTTGTCAAACTAAATAACAGAACAAATATGTTTTTGTTGTTTATTTTTTGTCCTTTGGCGGCGCCAGACGCGAAGTGCATGTATCCATTTACATATTTTTTGGCGCTGAAAAGTTGTTGAACAGCCAAATAGAATTTTATTTTTTTTGTAAGTAAGTTGTGTTTTACGCTGTTATTATTATATTGAGAAAATATAATAATATAATCATGGTTACATATTTATAGTGAATCCCGCTCTGAATTTGAATTTTTAAAGCCTGTCTATTTTAAAGTATGTCTATCTCTTTCACATTTTTTCGCAGCCACGTTTACGTAACTATAAATATGTACCATAAAGTAAGATTAGATAAGGTCTATA
>JADGIL010021898.1:4362-14600 GCA_020352625.1 Cactoblastis cactorum | reverse complement strand
AAATATCATTCCATAGCCCATATTTTTCTATCCATACATTCACAATAATTCCCCCTCCTGCCGTATCTGCTAGCGGGTTTTGGCGGGAGAACTCCATTACATCAAGACTCTCCAAAGGGCCTCTACGTGTTGGACCTGTGTTCTCACGCAAGCCTCTCAAAAGTCCGATTCACCATGCCCGTGATTATGTTACGGAGAAACTTAGTAATAATTAAACATAGAACCGGCTAAGTGCGAGTTTGACTGACGAACGAAGTGCTCCACACCGTATCATTATTTTTTAATTACTCTACGATGTGTGCCCACTTCGTTGTGCGTTAAAATAAAGCCTATAAAACTCCTGAATAGTATAACTTTCTGATTATGAAAGAACTTTCACGATTGGTTCAGTTTTTCCGAAGTAATTCCGAAGATTAGCCCTTACAAACAAAGTTACCTTTTTTTTTCTTTTGTTCGAGATTTGTATTATGGGATACTAACTCAACGATACTATATTTTATAATTAATACATATATAGATAAACATCCAAGACCCAGGCCAATCTGAAAAAGGTCATTTTCTATCATGACCTAACCGGGGATCGAACCCGGGACCTCCTGAGTATTGGTCAAGTATGTTAACCGTTACACCACGGAGGTCGTCAATCTTTATAATATTAGTATAGATTTTTCCTTATCAAAATTGTATAAGTAATACAAAATAATCTCACCTCATCCAAATCGTTGCTAACATTGATGGAATGCACAACGCCACTGGTGAGCATTCTGTTCCGCTCCCACAGCTCGTTGTCCTTGTCTATCTGCTGTCGTTGCGCGGACACTTTTCTATTCTGCCGCTTTACAATTTGTTCTTCTTTACGAGCTATGTACTCTGCGCTAGTATCTGCGAATGGATCCGATTCATCTGCTTCACCTAAAAATAAAATAGATTAAGACATTTGAAAGTATGAGGAAGTCAAGGGGAGGGGATAAGTTAGAAGGAAGAATAGAACGTCTGTACTTAGGTGATTTTTATCTATGAAAGAAGTAGGCAATCGAGCAGGCCAGTCACGTGATGTTAAGTGATCAGGCCTTTCAGGGGTTTTTGCGCACTTTTCTTGAAGGTTCTGATGTCTTTTTGTTTCGGAAATACCGCTGCAAGCAGTTCGTTCCAGTTATTAATTAAGTTGAGCGACTTCACTGAATCAAATAGACATACCTTCGCCCATATTGTACCAGGCTCGGTCCAGTTTCTTCTCAGCCTCCTGCCATTCTGGATCATCTATATCAAGTCCGCGCCTAGAGCTCGCAAATCTGAAAATATCAATACTCATATTCAATATTTAAGGAAAATATAATTTAATTATTTCTTAAGTTTNNCATTCTTGGTATGAAACGGTGTTCTTTCGCGAGTATCTGTATATTGTCAAATCTCATATAGTGGTTGGTTCCTTGTTTTATGTGTTCACAAGTTAGGCTAGTTCTTAAATAGAAAATATAATTTTCTATTTAAGAACTAGCCTAATTCTGTGCCCGCAACTTCGTTTGCGTGCGGTTGTAGCGCGTTGTAAAAATTGATAAGATGAAAAAAGCGCCATTTAGCGGATTAAAGGTAATTATCCCTTGAGTTCATTCAAATGACGATAACTTTTTATTTAATGAACCGATTATGATGAAACAAACTTTAAATCCATTTGTGAGTTAAAACAAAACTACTGGTTAAAGTTTTAAGTAAATCGGTTCAATACTTTCGGAGATTAGCGTGATCATACATACAAACAGACAGACAAAAAAAATCCAAAAAAATTTTTTTGCTTTTTTTATTTTTTTTTTAAGTGTCTCTCTGTCCATTTCAGTCAAAAATAATAAATGTACAGACAAAATATTTTTACTGTTTTATTATATGTATAAAATATATGTATATGTAATGTTGTAAGAATATTATCACTACATAGTACTACAAAGTCATTCTCCGCTGTCTGTCCCTATGTATTCTTAGATCTTTAAAACTACTCTAATTATTAACTACTTAGCTAAAAATTTGCCTTTAGAAAAACCATAGAACCATTAAATTGTCAAAACTTTTGACTGTATGTAAATGTTTGACAGTAATGGGTAAATTTTTATTTAAGTAGTTTACAACATAAGATTATCTAGTTAGTTTGGTAATCTATATAAAAAATACACTTACTTATGCGGTGTAGCTCTTTCAGTATTATCATACAGTCTTCCCTTATAGTCTCTAAGCGGCTTTCCCCTCTCACTCCGTTCAGACCGATCGGAAGGGCCAGCCCCCCTCGGTACCGGTGTAGGGAAGTCCCAACTGGATTTGCGTAATTTTGGATCCTCATCATCGTCATCCCAAGCTGTTTTATCGGTAGGTTTGAGAGCTTTTAAACTGGAAATAAAATTTATGAAATATATAACATTGATTCATAGACAAGAACATGTTTTATTAACATTTTTAATATTTATTCTTAAGAAAATGTTCAATTTTACTTGATACAAAGTTACTCTTCAATATTGTGACAAAAAGAGTACAGGCTTAGCACAATGATAGGCTTATTGGGAACTAGCTGACCCGTGCCCACTTCGTTGGGAGTTATAATATAGCTTTAGTACTTCTGAATAGTTAAGCTTTCTGTTTGTGAAAGAATTATTATGCATTGAAATGAATTATTATGATCAGCTCAGTATTTCTGAAGATTATCCCTTACAAACAATCAAAGTTACAAACTTTACCTCTTTATTATATGTATATGTATAGATAGAAAAATTCTTATAAAGGGATATGTTGCTGCTAGCTTATCACAAAATGTACAAAAGAGAACTTTTAAAAGCCTTTTTGTTTACTTTTACCAACAAGCTTTCCATACAGTGATTTCCTGGAAATAATCTCTAGATACATCTATAGCAACCCTAAATATCCTAATCATAGGAATTGTTATTTGACATATAAATGAGCAAGCAATATTCATTATGTTACTTTAACACATCACTACGCATGCTCTATGTTATTTAGTCTCGTAACGTTTAAGTTGCAAAATAACATATGGTCCCAAAAAGTTATGAGTTATAAAATAGTAGTCATTAATTGTCCACTGGTCTCTCTTTTATCACTTAGTGGCTATACACCTATTGGAATGTGTGGCGCTAGTGTGTTATAAAATTGCACTACTACTAATAAACAAGTTAATGCTTGGAATCAAAATGGAAATAATTCTTACTCAAAATATCAAAATAAATGAATTTAAGAATCATACTTAGGTGTTTTTGGTTCATCCTTGAATCTAAGTCCATAGTAACTCCTTCTGGAACTGTCGCCTCTGCGGTCACTATCCCCTCCCCTACGATCACTGTCTCCTCTTCTATCACCATCTCGATCGTATCTCCTCTCGCTTCTCCTATCAGAATCTTGATCTTGTCTATCTCTCCTGTCTCTGTCTCTCCTATGGTCATCATATTTCCTGTCTCTATCTTGGTCTTTCCTTTTATAACGGCTGCGGAAATAACGATCATCCTCCTCATCTTTGGACCTAGATTTTTTCTCTTCCTGTGTCGAATTGTGTACCCCTTTAGCTTTTGTTTCTTTTTCTTTTCTGAAAAAGAAAGTATACTTTAATTGAACTATAAACATTAGCATGCAATAAATATGCATCTATAATGCCTCAAAAAAAAAAACAATGGGCATATTTAATAACAATCTGCATCATTTTTCAGTCTTTGCGATTTCTAATAAGATTATTGTGTTTAATGTAATCAATAAGTACCATTAATATTTGAATATAAGTGTACTTGAAAAGATAATGCAGCAAAATAATAAAATTTAATAAGAATATTTACCTTTGCAGCCTCTCTAGCATGCGTTCCCGCGCTTGCTCCGATATCCCACCAGTATAAGTTGGCGTTTCTTCGTTGTGCCTCCTATATTTACGTCCTTTTGCAGCGGTAGATTCGCTATTTTCATCCGCAAGATCGTCTTCGTTAGCATCATCTTGGAAAGAAATAAGCCGATTTTGCTTACGTTTGGCGGCTGCTAGTTTATCTAGCCCCAGTAACGAAGGCTTAGCGAACTGAAAATCATCAGGTTTATCCTTTTTTTTGATGATTAAGCCACCAGGAGCATTGCCCGATGTGCCTTCTAAACGATGTAAACTTTCATCCTCATCTGCCATGGTTTAAACTTCTCCAAAAGACTTATAAAATTTCAATTAAATATATAGGTTTACTTTTAATCACATTAATGATAATAAGTTGTGCAATCACATTAAAATAACAATACAAAACATTGTAGTAACTTGTAATATAAATTTATAAACACATGAGATGACTCTGTTACTATTGACGGCTTGACATTGACGTCTGACTTTGAGTGATGACTTTGACATTCTTTTTTATTGCCATCATGGATGTGGAAAAAACATCTAGAGCAATCATAGAATAAAAAATGAGCTATAGACCCCGTGGTGGTAACTATCTCTGTCAGCTCGTTGTTTTTAAAAAATCTTAGTCTAAACTATATTATTTCTACAAGACTATTATCAATTGTTTTGCCTTATAAATGACAAATATCTTTCAAAAAATTTACGAAAATATCACTCCTTGGTGAAGTTGATTGTTAGATTCATATCTATTATTTATTATTTGTCTCACATTGCACATGTACACCACGAGCATTATAATTATTTTCAGTTTTTAATACAACAGCAGCTTTGTTTGTGTGTTGTTTGTGATCCGTAAAGTGTTCAACAAATGCACCGGTGGAAGTATAATAAATAAATGAGCTCAATAGTTAAATTTAAAGGGATCAAACTACATATGTTTTGTTCTTTGGGTTTTGATAAATAATTGTAAAGAATGTGCATTATTTCGATCTTTTACAAGAAAAAAAATAATGATAGTAATTTATCATTATAGAACACGCTTATCCTACAAATCATTCCTAAAAACCCATAAAAAGTATTGACATGTATGTATGAATAAATAAACCATAAATGATTACATGTGCATGTGTGGAAAGGCAATTACTTTGCCGGAATGGATTTTAAAAATGCAATTCATTCATCCTAGTCCCGCTATAGCATGATCATTTTAGAAGCCCATGAATTTAAGTCTATACAGCCGAATGTCTCTTGCATTTGTCCATTGCATTTTGGACTTTATTTCAAAGTACATAAGGCCTACACATTATATTACAATATTAATCGTTTTCCAAGTAGATTTTGCTGAGATTAAGGTCCAAAGAACGTGGAGAGAACATAAATATTTCTGTTCATTGTGAGATACGGTGGTAAAGATTTATGGTAACACACTAACCCATTAAAATTTAATGCGAGGTTTCTCCGAAAAACACGTGGTAGGTATTTCGTGCAAAAATACCTAGCTAAATAGAAGATATAGTTATTTTCATCTACATACAGTTAAATAGCTCTAAAACTTTTAGTTACAAGCTGTTCCAAGAAATGTGGACAGCTATACCAAAGAAAGCTTGAAGAATAGGCTTATATATATTTCCGCACAACCGATAGCTTGAAAAAAAAGCTTGTTTAAAATATTTTTTAAGTTAATTTGTAATCCGTTTTTAATTATATAAAGTACTAGCTAATGCCCACGACTTAGGTCGCAATTTTTGGGGGTGGGGGAATAGAAAGAGACAAAAAGTAGTCTATGCCTCTCTTCAAGCCTTCAACCATC
The DNA here is from genome assembly GCA_020352625.1 of Cactoblastis cactorum. Classification (NCBI taxonomy): domain Eukaryota; kingdom Metazoa; phylum Arthropoda; class Insecta; order Lepidoptera; family Pyralidae; genus Cactoblastis; species Cactoblastis cactorum. The sequence goes on along the minus strand of JADGIL010021898.1, from coordinate 8,928 downwards.
TCCACATAAAATATCACATTGACTAGAAAGACGGACATACAAACAAATAGACTTTCATATTTAAAATATTAGTATGGGTATATGGAATTATGGATCACGAACGATTTGTCATTAAATACTGCCAATAGTCACTTGGGTGCTACGAATTATTAAAAAAGATATTTCGTAACAAAGGCATTGTGTTCCATCTGCTATGACTGTTTACTTATTATAGTTTAAGTAGTAATAGTAATGTAGTAATAATGTAGGGAGTTTCAAGTTTCGCTGATAATTACAGTAAAGCTTTTTTTTATGTCAGAGGGAGGCAAACGAATAGGCGGGTCACGAGATGTTAAGTGATCACCGCCGCCCATTAACAACTGCAACACCTATTTGGGGAGGGCGGAGAAGTTGGGCCTCCGGCACTCCCAATCACCGGACGGAGCATGGCGGCTGATAGCCGCCATTAAGGCGTCGGTCTTCTGTGGGAGTGTGGTACTTCCCCAGACGATCCGGCCCATTTATGCTGCAGGCTAACAAAGCAAGCAGCAGGCTCCACACCACTACAAGTAGTGGCTCCATACCACAAAAATGATAAAGTTATTCAAAAGCTACGACTTGCTACGTCGTAGCTATCGTAGCCTCGTAGCCTACACCGTAACAAAAAGTATCGTAGCGTACTTTCTAGTTGGCTATAATCATGATAATGAAAAGCTACGATTTTAAGCCGCGACGAAAAAGAAGGGGTGTTTTAAGTTTGACGTGTGCGTGTGTCATTCTGTCTGTGGCATCATAGCTTCTAAATGGATGAATCGATTGGGATAATCCTTTATTTATTAGAAAGGTGACTTCAGCTATGTTTTTAACTAACAACGCAAAAGAGGGGTAAGTTTGACGTGTGTATTTTTATATTATGTCGGAACTTTTTAAAATTTTTAATTTTATTACTTATTCTTTTCTTATTATGTATTTTTATCTTCGGTTTTATTACGTTATCTTGCCACTCTTGAATATTTTTTAGGGTTCCGTACCCAAGGGTCAAACGGGATCCTATTATTGAAACGCCGCTGTCTGTTTGTCCATCTGTCGCCAGGCTGTATCTCAAAAACCATGATAGATAGACAGTTAACATTTTTACACATGATGTATTTCTGAATAAGGTCATACTAAAATATACTTTTTTATTTTGACCAGTGTTTATAGGTCTATGATGGTGCGGAAAACTTACGTAATTCGGACATGCACTTAGCTGTTTTTTTATATATATAGAAGTAGGAAAACAGGCAATCCACTTGGTGAAATGTGATTGAGTGTTTTCCGTACGGCGTGTTGATCAAATTGAAAAATTGAAATTGACCTCTGTGTCTGAAGGCACAGTTGTTTAGTAAATCTTTGATGTTACTAGTTCGCTGAAAAAGACATAGGGAAAGCTATAAAAAGGCTTTCAGGGTAATTGTGAAAGCCTAGCTATAATGCCTAGATCTCTAGAGTGTCATTCTATTCTGTGATAAAGGTTCATTTATCCTATTAGACGTGATTGAGACAAACAACGAGTAGTGTAATATTTTCGAGGTTATTTTCGAATGATAGGTAGGTTACATTTTGATGTTTAGTACATTTGAATATATGGGCAAAGTGTACGTTTAAGAAAAAAATAATTAGAAATTTTACATAATAGCTTTTATTTACATGCTCGCGGCTTCGCTCGCGTGGAATTTGTTCGGCCACATTAATTTTTGTGACAGATCATTTCCGGGATAAAAAGCACCTTTTATTATAGGTCATAGTCAAACATAGAGACAAACAAACATTCTAACAACAATCGTTTTGGCTTCTATAGGTCCTATAAATATCCCCTATATATTATGACACGCTGAAATAGAATATATTATTATGTCTTCGTCATAAATTATAAAAATATGTGTAAAATCACGCCCATTGCTCAAATTAGTGCCACGCAATTAAACTAGTTGAAATAAACAAAATAACAACCCAAATTGCACATAGTAATAAATTACATGTGTGAAAAATCTTTTCATTTCGCCAATCAACAAAAATAGAACAGTGTGTGACTAGCACTGGCATGAAATACACGCGTACGCAATTTTAAAAATAAAAATCGAATTATTGGCGGGATAGGTACATATGCAGTGACTTTGACATTTTCTATTTTTTTACTTTTTAAACTTTAACACTGACTAGAGGATCTCGTCTGTGAAGTTTTTAAGTTTATAAAACCTTTGATGTTATAATTTAAAGTGGTTTGTGCTGAGTGAGGCGTGAGTGGACAATTTAGGGGAATTTCATAGTGAAAATTATAATAAATAAAGGGATGATTTTCCTTACGTGAAATATTTTCATTGTTTAAAGTTGTGTTGTTGAATAAAAAATGGCTGGAGAAGATGCAGAGGCGGTTAAAAATACGGAAGGCAAGCATATAAAATTATCACCACATAGTTTATAACAAGTCGCTTTTCTCTGTCTGTCCCTATGTATCTTTTGATTTTTAAAACAACGCAATACATTTTGATGGTTTTTTTTGTGTAATATCTTTTATTTATGCCAACATTTTATCTTTTCCAATTTCACGAACGTCACTCGTATAAAAGTATTTTTACATTCTTCCACAAAGTGTTCAAAATAATCTTCAACACTGTATAAAAATACCTCAATAACAATATTTTCACGCGAGTCAACAAACTAACAATACTTACGATGCATATCCACGAGTGTTCGTGCACATTGTAGGAGCAGTAAATTTTATGTATTCAAAGTTATACTCTAGGTTTTATTTAGACATTATTTAGCTGTATATTAGAAGAAGTTTAATAAAATAAAGGCATAGGGACAAATACTACGGATGGAGTTAGCCCAAAAGTAAATTCGATATTTAATTTATAGGTTACTAATTCAGCAATACTATATAAATTATAACAAAGACACAGACCCAATGATACTTGAACTTGAACACTCCGAGAAGCCACACGATGAAAAGAAATAATTATAATTACCGGATTGTATATATTCACCAACTAAGTAATCATTACGTTTAAACCCGAAAAATTAGCAATTCGCCTTAAGAAAGGTTTAATTTGAAATGTTAATGTTTGAAATGCTAATGAATAATTTAAATTATTATGCTAAATCGAAAATCAATGTTGATCCTAAAAAGTTACTACGAAATTACATGAAAAAGTTATGCGTGTCGTGTGGAATATTTTAACGAAATTATGGGACGTGTTTGGCTTATCAAAATATATTAATTCTATTTATACTCTTCTCAATTTTGTTCTTAGTAAATTTTTTTTAATGAAAGAAATGAGCAGTCATATGTAAGTAAAAATCATGTATTTTTAATGTAAGAGGGAGGCAAAGAAACAGGTGGGTGACTGACTGAATGACACACACACATACACACATGTCAAATTTATAACACCCCTCGTATTGCTTAGGGGGTTCAAAATACCTACTACTCATTTTAGTTTATTTTACGAACCTTTACACAATGATGTAACTACGTTCCCTTTTGTTCCCAACTCTTTGAACCACGCGTAAATACCGACATCAAAAGAGCAATGACAAAATCATTCTGCATGGCCGCTGTCTGATATTATTACGTTTAAAATAATAGGATTAAGGTTTATTTTCGTAGTTTCTGAAGCGTTTTATTGAATACTTTAGAAAATTTAGTTAATGAAAAGGACGAACGGGTCGTAGCTGTTAAATAACAGTTTTTTTAATATTTATTTTTCTCATCTTGCTGTTCTTTACATAATTAAACTTTAATGTAAAATTGTAATGTAACTTCTTCCATGGTGGTCTGGGAGCGAAAAAAATTCTTCCTGTGCAGATTGTGAAAGTCAATCAAGGGAGAGGACTTAAAATAGAAGATTCTTCTCATAGCCGACGGGCTAGCAACCTGTCACTGTATCTGAGTCTTCATTTCACTAATAAGTTTACACGTAACAAGTGTGGCCTTTGAGATTCATGACTCTAAACTTTGTTTGCCCCGTAAGGGATAAAGATGAGATATTGTTACACGATTAAAGTGTTTTTTAATTGTTATAATTTTAAGGGGCCAATACTTCTGAGTTTCTTTTGGCGTGTCCTTCTCAGTAGTGGTCGTTCCAAAACGCTGGTTTGTAGCTTTGCAATTAATAAATAAATAGCAAATTGGTCATTCAAAAAAGCCAATATTTGACATACTTTAATTAAAAACAATATTTTACGATTAGGGACAAAGATGAGACAAAAAAAATGAATCCACACAGAAGAGAATTTCTTTTTAGTTTGTTACAAAGTACTCATTTATTTATTTAGAAATAAGTGATGACCCTATTTGGTCCAGAAATTAGTCTCTTATACGTATATTAGACTAACTGAAACATTTTTCTCTTTTTACATTAAATATTTGGCAGAAAGTATTGGTATCAGATAGATTGATATAATTCTTTGGCAAAAGTATGTCATAAAAGTTGTAATCTACCTCAAGTCTATGCTTATTCCCTCTTTAAATAATCATAATACGTTTAGGCGTGAAAAAATACTAAAACTAGTTAAGGAATTTGTAAATCTATACATATAATA
>JADGIL010021897.1:0-11523 GCA_020352625.1 Cactoblastis cactorum | reverse complement strand
TGTTAGAATATAAACTAAGAAAACAAATTAATATATACTTAAATACTCAATCTAACGTCAAAATTTCAAATATAATAAATATTGTTCAACGGAAAACATCTTGTCATTTATTCAATCATTCATGACACGAATATTTAATTATAAAATAAGTGGCAACACTTAAGTCACTCATTCACTCGTTCATCGCTGGTATAAATTTTCACGCTCGGAGCAGTCGCGAGCAGTTCTCTGCGATCGCTCGTCACCGTAATATTGTTACTTGTAACGGTTGATATTTGAGTGTAATAAATAAAACTATAAGTCCTACGCAGTTGTTTTGCTGAAATTCTATCAAATGTTATTCTGAAAAGTAGTTTTGTTGCCATTTATTTAAAAAAATACATTCATCGTCATCTCACGGCCATTTCACGGTTTCAATAGTTCCCTTTGCCTCAGATGTGTTAAAAATCTCACGTGCGATTACGCAAATCGTGACGAGTCGTATTATACACGTGTTCGAAAGTTTTATATAAGATTTTAGAGATATTTAACACGTTTTATTAATGAATTGATCATGGATAGATCTTTAGATAACATCCCTATTATTATTTCCTCATTTGTAGAAATTATTTAAAATTTAAAAATACATAGACATACATGTGACAAATTATGGAGGGAAACCAAATAAAATCTAAGTCAAACAAATAACGTATATATTTATTAACGAATTAAGAAATTAAATCGCTATTTTCGAGTTTCTTCCCAAACTGGTCATAATTAAAACACACTCATCTAACTAAATGCATAAGCGAATTTATTGTACTGCACTCGATCGCAAATTGCAATCGCAAGTCGCGCCAAGCCACGTAACATTGCGCAAGCGCAAACGGCGACCCACTTGATACTACACTCGCAGTGCTTCCTTATTGAAACGCGGGAAATGACTTTCCGAACAGATAACTGCTATTTTAATATCTTTTTGCATGGCATTAGATATTATGTTTACAAGATAAGAAAAATCAACTTATAATAGTTACTGATATATAACATAAATATTATGTCAATAAGCCTTGATGTAAAAAATGGTTCAGAATATCATACATACATACATAATGTACATGCAGAATTTCAAGATCCTGCAAGTATGTAATAATAACAGCAGATTATTCATGGTGTGGTTCCTCATAATTCCGGTCTTTTAACTAGAATCGAATGAACGTTATTTACCTAATCAAGACGATATAATACATCAACCCAATCAAAAGCCATTTTATCAACGTGAGCAGTTCCCACGTGACGCGCAAGCTACATGAACGTTGCAAAATGCATCGCATGCGCATCTCGGACAATACGATGTCTATATTACTGACATTCATATTTCGATTTATCGAGACAAGCTACAAAATAAAACAATATCATTATAATAAAAAGGAGAAATTATGTTATAGACGTATATGTATTTTTCTCTATAGGTACCTATATTAATACTCACTAATACTTTCTTTATAATAGTTGAGATGTTATGTATATACCTCTATATTATAAGATATGTTGTTTGTACAAACGGCTCATCGGGTGGAAGATTTACCATCGAAATTTGTAAATCAAATCGCTACTTATGTAATTATAATGATTACTTGTAGATTTGTTCATCATTTTGTAAAGTCACGAAATTGTAAGTATGATCGAATCAATAAGAATCATCTATATAATTCTAGCTTCCTCATTCCATTCTCAAGGGTAGGAGTAAATAATACACGACGAAAGCCGCTCACCATGAATTAGTGGCGGTGCCTACACGACTCGAGACGCCTGCATACCAAAGATACCGTTGAAGGGTTTCAATTAAATAGATAGTTTGTCTATTGATATCTTTTGTATTATAAATATATAAAAAAATTGTCAACGACTAACATAAATGGGTTCCTTATGTTAGTCGTTGTCAATTTTTTTACTCGGGCTTAAACGAAGATATTAATTCCATGCTGTAGAAAAACGTAGAATGTGCCAACTGCTATTCTCTCCGCACAAATTGTAATATACAAAGGAAACGGCTTGAAACAGGAATTCTCATAGGCTTGCAACCTGTCATTATTTATAAAAATCCATTCCACCAATAAGCCCACTATTTGCTAAGCGTAGCTTTCGAGTCACAAGACCCTTGGCTGTGTCTACCCCATATGGAATCAAGATGTTATCTGTACACGAAGATATTAAATGTTATGGTAAACCCATTCTTCCATAAATTTGGGTCTTCTTCCATGAATTTGGGTCTTCTTCAAATTGAAAATTACTTGTAAAATCTACTGTAAATTATTTTACAATAGGTCTTCCGGCTGATTTGTTCAAGTGTGGATTGCAGTCAGTAGGTATAAAAGAAAGAATAAATTGTGATTATTTTTGTTGTAGGTAACTAAGACTCACAAAATCATCTAATTCATACTGAATCATGAAAGCATCACTATATTACATTATACATGATTCTAATATTATGATTACAATTTATCAATACATTTCTCTCATATTAAGCGTAGGAAACATCATAAAATTAAGCAGAATAACATGGCTAAACTGTTAAAAGATACCGCTAGAAAAATATTGAATACGGTTCAGTAGAGTGACGTCTGGCGAGTAGGTCGCTTTAGCCCATTCACGACGCGGCGTTCAAGGTTGCTGCTTTCACACAATCAGCTGGGGATTAGCTGTATCTAAAGTGTTCTACATAAGGAACAATGTCAATTATCAAATTCAGACAAGGTAACTAACTAGATACCGGCTGATACGCCCATAAAAAAGATTTCTAAGTCATGACGAAGCTTAGTTTTTAATTATTTCTTGGATATTAGATATGCTCTAAATTGTCCTAAAAAACAAATGATTTGTCTTTAACCATAGACAATAATATCTCTCTCTTATAGTCCATGTATAAAATAAAATCGACAACAAATAGATTGTGCGAGTATGAGAATATATCATAATAAAATATTTTTAAGAAATATTTAATGACCTTTTTTGTTGTTTTCTTATTAATGGTTAAGTGAAAATATATGTAATATATGATTGAAGATAAATATGAACAAAACAAAAGAGCCATGTTTGATCAACAAATCGTAATACAATGATGCAATCAACGTAAATTTATAAGTCTTAGAAATACATCTATACATTAGTAACAGTTTACTAACAGGAAACAATAAGCGTAAACATAAAAGTGAAACACAATAACCTAGAGAATGTAGGTAGTAAAATCTTCATGCGTTTTATTCCTTTTCCGTTTATTTCAATGGTTTTTGTTCTCAAAACCGCAGCGTGGAGCCGCAGCCTCCCAAAATGTCTGACGAGAAAGTAAAATACACAAAAAAGTCGCCAGTCGAGTTTCTCCCGCCAAAAGCGAGATCACTGACCGATTGACATTCGATAGCCCCCGCCCCGCCTCACTCCGCCGCGCCCCTGTCTCAATTGGTACCCATTGGGAAATTAAAATGCGTATTTTTTATTAACCAGCCGACCTGTGGCACGCTATCATACTAGTCATCAGTACGTATAATATTGAATTAATTTGTAATTTGTTAGCGATTCTCCATTTATATTTAGTAATTTTTTTATCTAACATTCATGATGATTCCATATGTCACATTATGTTTCTTAGACATGAAGTCATATTATATTGTAAATTGATGTGGTTGTTTTTTTTCAGCATTTTAGTTTTTAAGATATACATATATGTATATGTAATTATTTTATCTTATTTTTATACTTTATGGCCTACATGAAAATATCATGCATTGAAATGAATACTGACATTCAGAAAAGTAATTATAAGGTAGGTATCTAGCGTCAGACTCATTATCTGTAATTTTCTGAGTTTTCGATAATTTTGGTAAACTGTGGAAACATCTGCCTACGCTACGCCACAAGATAACGCAGATACATATACCTAGGTATGCAGAAATCTTAATTTGTGCAAGCCAATAACTATAATAAATCGAAGTTCTAAAGATTGGCTATAAATTTACAACCTTCGAAAATGTATGCGCGACAGGCTACGCTGGTAAGCTTCTTTGTGACGCTTAAACACAATCACTTTTTAATAAAATCTGTGGTAGTAATAATCTTCTCCAAAGTCTTACTAACGAATCACGACAGACATCCCGACACATCGCATAGTTTCCCACGCAAGCCGCTACACAACCGAGTGAGCACATTATAAGCGAACTAAAGCTGTCATTAATTAAATTAGCGGCCCCGGCCGCGTTTAGCGAACACTTTATTACGAACAAAAACTATTAGTAAGTACAACCTACATTACCTACAGATAGGGTAATTATATAAAGAAAGAGAAAATAAGTTCTTGTGTGTATGCTGTATTATACTCAAATTACCAATTTTGTAGTTTTATTTGTGTGCTAATTTCAGAAATAAGGTACTACTTTCAGCTTTCTATTTACTTTAAAAATAGTGCCATGAAGGTTGATAAAATCCTTAAGACGCACATCTAAGTGAGTCAGAAATTTATGAGATAGTAATTACATACAAGCATTTAATATATCTGCGTACCCGTATGACTATAGTCCTGCATATACATATATTTCAGAGAAAGGAGATCCTTTTATAAAGGACGGGGGCTTTTTAAAGGCCGGATACGCTTCTGTGATCCCGCGGGAGTTGCAGTTGTATATGGGAGGCGGTGATCACATAACATCACGTGACCCGCCTGCTAGTTTGCCTCCCTCTTACATAATAAAAATATCCTATAAATAAGCATTATTGCGAGAAAAATTGTATGAAAGACTACTGCCACTATGCCCACGACGTCGTCCGCGCTTAACAATTATTGTCAATATACTGGTTCTAAGCGGCGTATCAAGATAAAACCAAAATTTATTTTAAGTTAGATCTTATACAATTTAACTGTCAAAACCGCATCAAAATCCATTTAGTAGTTATTGCGTGATGCGTATACAAACATACAGAAAGATAAAAATTCTTAAAAAATATTGTTTCTGGCTTCTGTTGGGCCACCCACATTTTTTTTCATTAATATCTCCCATGTACAGAAAGCTTGGTTAGTTTTATTATATGTATAGAAAAAGGTTACATCATTGACGTCGAATATTCTATAGAAAGTACTTCTTTTTTACTTACAACTGCCATTATAGGCACACATTGAGTATAATGGACTTGTAAGCTGCCAGAGTTACATGTTTCTATGTGAAGTTACAAGCGGCTTTTTGCTTCGGGCCATGGAGTAATGACCTCTTACCTTTTAATAGCCAACTGAAATGGACACAAATGCTACACAAACCTAAGAATCTAATCATATCGTACAACCAAATCTCGCCGCTGACAAAACACTCATAGTCCTTATTTACTTATCATCATGGTGTCAGACTATTATTAAGTCGCCTGAAGGTACGTCGAATTAACAACACCGGCGCCACTTTTTACAGAAGCATTACATACTAGTAATAGTGTATTGTTTTGTCCAGTTTCTTAGAGCATTAATTTCTTTAAGTCGATGATTGATCTATAGTCATAATAGCATTGGTCATCAAACATGACACTAATGATTAAAAAATATATTTTTACAGGTTCAATTTAGATAAAGATCGGTACTGTAATAGTAGAGGTACAGCACGAGAAATATGAAATAAAGATTACTTGATATTTACCAAAGTATAAATAACTACAAATACAAAAAAAATGTAAGTTGTATTTTTTTATGTAAGAGGGAGACAAACGAGCAGGCGGGTCACGTGATGTTAAGTGATCACCGCCGCCCATAGACAACTGCAACACCCGCGGGGTCACAGAAGCGTTGCCGGCCATTGTTGTATTAATTTTTCTTTATTTTTTAAAAATGAAATATGTCGTTTGAAACAGTAAACTATATTGTTGCAGCAATGGGCTCTTTTTCTTTCATAAAATGGCAACAAACATATACTTACATCAAAAAAATATATCAGAAATCTTTTTTTTTAATAATTGTTAAAAAAATTCGTTCAGCCAGACGTTACCTCAGGCGAGGCAAGGCTATAAAATTTCAACACACAAATTGACTGAAGCCGAAGTGGGTTTTCGGAGCCGCCACTGCCTGCAGGTGTCATAACTCAGAAGCGAGCCTTGATTGTGTCCGATTACACGATTTTTTATTCAACAAAAGCTATTTCAAAACAGATTTACTTACATACAAGGAGTAAAATAGACAGAAAAACATTTCTCAGAGCCATGAAACATGATTAGCTTAGGCCGTTAAACCCCTATTTCGCATTTTTATGAAATTTTGTTCTGTAAAAAAAGTAATTTGACAATCGGGCGCGTCTCAGCCAAGGGTAATGCGGCCAAACAACATTTGAAATATAGAGGCAACCCGCTTTAGTGTGGTCCTTAAAAGGATATATTACAGTTGTTATACGGGTGATTTTACACAAAACGAACACCACACCGCCTGATCAGAAACAACCCTTTCTTGTAATTATTATCCGAAAAAATGATCAATCGAAAAATTAAAATTATTTACAATATAAGTTCCATTTGTAAGCAAATAATAATTTTATAACAAAATTGTTTAGTAATTATGAAAAGGCTTTAGGTTAGGTTTTAGTTTTATAGGAGTTTGAGTTTACGCGAATATTAGACATTGTAATGAAACAAATTTAACGGATTTTATCGCGGCTTAATCACTAGCACTACACACAAAGGAATTTTATACTGTTTTAAGTGATTAAACCGCGATAAAATCCGTTAAATTTGTTTCATTTCAATAGGAGTTTGATCCAAAAACTGTATTACACTTACCTATTATTATTTATTTCTTAATTATTGTAGCCGTAAATGTCGTAAACAATAAGTATTAATACCTCAGCCTTATGCATATTAAATGTTGCAAGTAATAATTGATAGTGCAGTCGGAAAGTACTTGTAAAAGAGGTACCTACGAATGCATCAATTAAAACTTAACACGTGACAGTATCAAAGGTCAGTGATTTCTTTTACAATCAATTTTACTATCCTAAGCGTTCACAAAATGTTCGTAATGCGCCTTATGAGAAGGTTCATTATTGCATACTTACGAGTAAATATTAAAATTGTCGACTACAGTATTCAGAACGCAGCGGGTTCGTTCGAAACCCGCATTCCGATCAGCGTGCCACTTGCGTGACATTTGCATTGCGTAGGTAAACCACGTCTAACGCCTTAATCTTATCCCTTTAGAAATAAGGGCTACAAACAGTCGAATGTTGCAGATATTTTTAGGCGTAACTAGTACTAAAACCTACGTGGAGTTTAAAACAAAGTGAATCTTATCATATTAACATCAAGGTCGAATCCTAATTGTGCCAAACAATAATTCACAGTTTGGTTGCACTAAACGGTACAAGCTGCTATTGTGAGTCAGTTTGGTGCTAGCATGACTTGATGGCCGATAACTGCAAAGCCTTTTTAAGTCGAGAAGTTAAGTATAGAGTTATATTTGTTTTAAATCTTAATGCTGGTCTGGGAGCGAAAGGAAAACGTACAATGTCAAAAAAACTATCTTACTTCCCTCGCAGATTGTAAAAGTGAATATATTGTAAAAGGCTTAAATAAGGCAAATTCTACAAAAGGGCGAGTTACCTAACAACCTGTCATATCGGAGTCTCTATTCCACCAATACCTGCGTTCATCTAGATACTTATTAATAGTCTTTAATATCACTACCCATGGTTCTGTCTACCTCGTTAAGTTTAAAGATGTGATACTGTATATTAATCTATAATATTTTGTTCATATACTTATATATATTATAGTTACTACTATAAAATAAAAATTTTAATGGTCGTTGATGTCTTTTTAAAGGACTTTTGTATCATACTCTATTTTAAAGTTGATACTATATTTTATATAGCCAAATACTCCTTTTAATATAGTTTAAAGGTTTTAACGCGTTAAAATTCGTTTGACATTTCTATATATATGAAAATACGCATTGATGAACTAAGTTATTAGCGCAAAAGACATCAACGCGTAAATAAAATTATATCTGTAGATATCTCTATACTTACTTGTATTTAAAAATTTAGATTTTTGTACCATAATATGCGACAGAAGGCAATGATGTCTGAGATGAAACAGGCAGATTTAAATGATCTTTTAATTTTATTTTTATTTTTTGCACATGGTCATCGTATACTTAAATCTTATATTGATTTTTCATGCAATCAATAAATAAAGTTGTCAATAAATAAATGTTGCGTATATGTATTTATATGAAATAATAAGGCGGTACATCGTTACATAAGTTTGTGAAAATTCGTGCAGAAAAGGTTCTTATTACCTTTCCCTTTTACCTTGGCTTAGTATTACCCTTCCCGACTGAAATTTCCAAAATTTATGTAACGATGTACCGCCCTATTTGTTCTCTGCGTGATAGGTGGTGCATTGTTAATCACAATGAGAGTAATTATCTATATAACAAGCCATTGTATTCATCCGTCACACATGAGTCGTCACATCCATACATAACTTTAACACCCAACTGACCACGGTAACAAAACATTATTTTACTTCATTTCGTCGCAAAAAGTGACACGCCTGTTATTAAATAACAATTAAGTACATTCATATAAGTAACATCTAATGTCGATGCCCATAGTCGTTAGTGTATCGTCTTATTAAACTTCGAGAACTTTCTGTCTTATTTTTTTTTAAATATCAACCTTCTCAAAAATTCTATATTTACGAAAATCAAATCATCTGAATTTTGACTTTTATCCCATTACTCAAAAAATGTACACCAGCTATCAAAATTGCGTGGTAATTTCCATTATAACATCGCTTGCGTCCATTGCTATCGCCATGTTAACACTCACAGAAAATTCAAACACACGATATCCATGCAGAATTGAACTCGGAAACACTTCCAAGTTTATTAGATACCTACGAAATCAATATTAAAGACGGAAGATAGTTTATAAAAAAAAACCCCTTGAAGTCGGAAAATGCTATATTTTTATGTCACCTCAAATATTAAATGAAAAAATACATCTATGCGAAATCGAGTAACTGTAAATGTGATCTAGTTAGCAAGTTGATAACAGTGCAGAGCCTACGTACTTATAAGTGGCGGACCGCTCGGTTGACACGCTCTTGGCACAAAAAACTAGTCTGCGTGTCATATATTTTCGATCAATTAAATTTGCGGGATGGCGTGGTCACCCTAGCGGAATTACCGATATTTTTGTAATACGAAGTGGTGTTTAGGTGCAAGCAAGGGTCGTAAGGGCTTACGAATTGTTTTCTCTCGTCTTAATTCTGTCTGTCTGCTTTGTAAGCATGCATACAAGACACATACTATTTCAATTACTAATTCTTCTAAATTTAATACATAAGAGTTAAAACAAATTAAGTGTAATAAAATATTTTACGTAAAGTATATAAAAAAATTATGGTGTGGGATAGTGTTAATTCACTACGATCGCTTAAGAATACTTTCATATGACGACCTACGTGGTGTAGAGGTAAACGTATCTGACCGATACTCAGGAGATTCCGGGTTCGATCGTCGGTCAGGTCATGATGGAAAATGACCTTTTTCTGATTGGCCTGGGTCTTGGATGTTTATCTATATGTATGTGTATTTATTATAAAATATAGTATCGTTGTGTTAGTACCCCATAACACAAGTCTCAAACTTACTTTGGGGCTAACTCAATCTGTGTGAATTGTCCTTATATATATATTTATTTTATTTATATACTTAAAAATCTTAATTGAATGGAATTTTATTTTTTGTAAGATTACCTTCATTATGTGAAATAGATACATTTGGTGCAAAAAATTAAACATTAAGTTTAATTGAAATACACCAATAATTTGCTCACCCTAGAATGGTAATTATAATATGATCATCGAATCTCACAACTTTTGATTCCGGCTACCCCGTAAGGGATAAAGACGTATGTCTGTAATGCACTAATGAAATAGGAGAGTACCTAGTTGTAGTTGCTCGGAAATATTATGAAAACATTTTACAATTTTGAACCAAGAAAAGAATTTTGTACGCGTTTATTTGTACACTATGATTTCCGATAGCATTTTAATTAACCTTGGAACGAGATTTTAACTGACTTCAAAATGAAGGAGATTGCAATGCAATGCAACTGTAAGTCTTTTGTATGTTTATTACACTATTATTTCAATATAATAACAATCGATTTCTATGATATTCTTTTATGTAGTTCAAAGGTTACCTCCATTAAAATATTATGGTATAACTTTTAGGAAATAAAAAAACAAAAGCACGCTGTATTACATAAAAAAAGAGCAGAACATCGAATGAAAAAAATTCTCACCGACATAACAGACACTAAATGCTTGACTAAATGTCTATTTTTAACATTTTATTTTATATTGTTGGTTTAAGCTTATAAATACACAAATACGATTCTTCAACAGTTTGCCTTTTTCATTAACTTTGTTTTCCGTTTTGTGGAAGTAGCTTAAAATAATAATACATTGTATTAACAAACACGATCGTGATTCGTGAATAGTAAAATGGGTATAGTAATAATGTTTTACACAATAACGACATTGGTGATTCCTTGAAATGTGAAACACGAGGTTTCCGAAGGATATGGCCACATGCGCTCTAAATCATGAATATTTTAGCTGTATTTCTTCCGTTTCGATGTTTTTCGTATCCTTTAGTGTTGTCCGTAATGAGCGATTATTAGAAGCAAGTAATTATGGTAAATTGAAGTTGAATATTTAAGTACTAAATCATTTAAATATGTCTTTATACTAAACTATTATGCTAAACATGTTGCTCTGTCTATCTCGTAAGGCCAAAAGATGTATGTGCAATTATACTGTCAATACACACATGTACTTGCAGTTCTTAAAAAACTGGATGATTGCTTTTGTTTGAACGCGCTAATATTAATTATTGAAAAAATTAGAAAAATCTTTTTATGCCACGATGCTACCTTGTTTCGTAAGAAAATAAAACCTGTAGCACCCCTGGTGAAAATCGCGGGGCACAGTTAGTTTGTAAGAAAATAAATTCATGCACGCATTAATCGCAGTCAGTCAGTCACACTTTCATTTCATTAAAATGGCTTGCAGTTGACGTATTTTAATTAATCTATACGTGCTCTGTTATTAAATTAATTTGAACGGGTACCTGTATTAAATCAAATAACAGTTATAACATTAATAATTTAGAAACACATCAAAAATATAATTTTAATCTGAAAATCACACATCAAGTGTGATTTTCAGATTAAAATTATACTTATGTTAAAATAGAACCTTTTTTAAGTAATAAGTTGCTCGACCGAGCATTGATGATGAGAGATGACACACACCACGATCAATTTTAAAAGTCATTAAATGTAGTAATATAACAATCGACAAAATTTTTATAGCAATTAACACACACTTACATATAAATACCCAACCAACAATATTGACCTTTACCCAAAATTTAAATGTCTAAAAAGCTGGGTAAGCGATTTATAAAGGTTTCGGTGGTGACTGGTGGTTGAGTAGAAGCGTTTGACA
>JADGIL010021872.1:0-14365 GCA_020352625.1 Cactoblastis cactorum | reverse complement strand
CCAACATAAACAGCAAACACTACAACGTTCTTTTATAATAATCGTAAGAATGTGCGGACAAATATGTATGTATTCGTATGCGACCTCAGTGGTGTAATGGTTAACGTCCTTGACCGCTACTCAGGAGGTCCCGATTCCCGGTTAGGTCTCGATGGAAAATGTTTTTTTTTTCTGATTGGCCTGGGTCTTGAATGTTATACTATATGTATATTTGTTATAAAAAATATAGTATCGTTGAGGTAGTATCAAGTAACCATAATACATGTTTCGAACTTAATTTAGGGCTAACTTGATTTGTCACAAAAAATTTTTCTTGTCGTCGTATCTAACGTGTTAAACATAATATCAGCACAATCATTTGTAATTTGTATTTGTTAAGTGTGTTTTACGCTAAAGGACCAAATTGGCGCAAAACCTTTTTATACAGATGCAGTTTCACGTCTTTATCCCTTACAGGGTAGACAGAGTCAAGAGTCGCGAGCCTCGAAGGCCACGCTTCGCAAAATGCTGGGTTTATTGGTGGAATTTAGATTCAGAAATAGTGACAGGTTACTAGCCCATAACCTTTGAGAATTTCTGTTTCAAGTCCGTTCCCTTGATTGACTTTTACAATCTGCGCGGAATGGGAATCTGCGGGTACGTTCTGCGTTTATCCTTCCCTTCCAGACCAGCACGGTAGATATGTATAAGAATACACTTTAGACGCCAAACCAAAAGTTATTCTTCTTTCTTAAACTGTGCTATGACCAGTAAATTCACTTAAACTAACTGTATTTTCTACTTGTTTCAGATTATCAAAAGGAATGAGAAACTGTAACTAGAAACTCCAAAATGCACCTACAAACGGTCTTAGCTTTAAGCGCCATCTTGCTTTGCGATGCAAAGCTGCCAAAATTAAAACAACACATTTTCCCGAACGAGCTACCATTAAAACTCGATCACAACTCACATATAGACATAAAAAACGAAAAGACTAGTCGAACAGTCGATCAATACAGAGTTAGACATCGAAGAGACGTATTCGATGCAAGCGCGTTCGAATCCCGTTTAAATTGGACGCACACAGAAAGTTTGGACGAAAATGGTGATTTCGTTTTGAAATGGATTAGTTCGAATACAGAAGTGACTTTCAGATTGGAAGCGAGAACCACTGGTTATGTCGGTCTGGGGTTCAATTCAGCAAGTAATATGAGAGGCGCTGACTTAGTCGTCGCCTGGGTGGATGACAGGAGTGAGAGAGCTAAAATTTTGGTGAGTTTCATTAATATTGCATCTGTTGCACTGTTCTGTGGTAAAATAGACCCTTTTTATTAGCAATAAGTGTTGTTGTATATATTAATTTAGTACTCTTTATATTTTATTTTGGCATGATAACGCAATTTTAATCTTATTATTTAACCGAGTTAAAAAAAAAATAAGCTAAGTCTGTAACCGCTAAATGCACGAGCTGTCAAATGAATTTTGTGACTTCGTTAATTGGAAAAAATCTGGTAACGTTCAATTTCCCTTTGGGCCATTTTCATAACTGCTTTTATAACAACCTACATTTCTTTCTATGTTAAAACTCTGGCTATTTTCTGACATCACGTGATAGCCCCTCTATTTAAGTAGGGTTTGGTATATGAAAGTAAAATTAGATAGTTTACATCTGTCTTCGTCCGTTTTATCTTTGATCTAAGACAGATTGAACTGAATACTGTCGAATGAGTATCAACTCTAGTACTTTAGCAGTAGATATATCCAGTTATGTAATCTTATATCCTTATTTATAAAATTACTAGCTAATGCCCGCGACTTCGTCCAACCAATGGATACAATAATATCATGTCAGCCCCTTGCTCGGTTACAGTAGATTATATCCTTCAGGAACTGTACATTTTTCCGGGATAAAAAGTATTCTACCTTTTAATCTAGGTCATAGTCCATCGC
This sequence comes from Cactoblastis cactorum, assembly GCA_020352625.1. NCBI lineage: Eukaryota > Metazoa > Arthropoda > Insecta > Lepidoptera > Pyralidae > Cactoblastis > Cactoblastis cactorum. The sequence goes on along the minus strand of JADGIL010021872.1, from coordinate 12,436 downwards.
CGTGCCAAATTTCATCCAGATCTGTTCGATAGTTTTTGTGTGATGCGCGTACAAACATACAGACAGACAGACAACAATTCTAAAAACAACCGTTTTGGAATCTATAGGTCTTATAAAGAGCCCTTATATAAGTTTTTTTTAATATCTCCCATGTACAGACATAGCTCAGTTACAATTTTATTATTATGTATAGATAATTATAATAATCAATAAAGGGTTGATATATCAGGGGAAGGTAACACGGCTTCTCGTATTTAGTTACAAGAAAACACATGAGGCGTTCTAATTTCTTGCGTCGTTCCTGTTCGGCCTCCCTAATTTATTATTTAATTAAAAGCGTTATAATTTGTCGGCGAAGCAATTTCACCGACTGAATACCGACACGTATTCGCCTCTAGGGATTGCTATTGGGCGGAATTTACAAATAAGACCCTTATAAGTCTTTCATACGTTTAGTATATATTAAAAATATAGAAGTATTTTTAAGTAAGTACATAGTGGGCATCTTGGGACGTATGTGTTTTAATGGTTCAATTGTAACGATTTTAATTGTATTGCCACCATTGCTACAAAAATTAAATGTCTATAACTTAGACATGAGTTCCCAAGTCTATTATACGCCAATTTACACAAAATGTATGTGATGTACTGAGTTGTGTCTTAGTTGGAAGTGTCATCCTCGTGCAAAACTTATTTATCTATTGGAAAAATAATAAATAAATATATGTATATGGGACAAATCGCACAAATTGAGTTAGCCTCAAACTAAGTTCGAGACTTGTATTATGGGATACTAACTCAACGATATTATATTTTATAATAGATACATATACATATAGATAAACATCCAAGACCAAGGCCAATCAGAGAAAGGTCATTTCCCATCATGGCCTGACCGGGAGTGGAACCCGGGACCTCCTGAGTATCGGTCTAATACGTTAACCGTTACCCCACGGAGGTCCCGAAAACAATCGCTAACAATATAATTTCTTGTATCCAATGGTTAAAATACGACAGATAGATTTGCAATCTTGATGCGTAGTGAATAAGGGCTATGTGTTGTGTTGTGTATTTGCGGTTTTCGATAGACATGTCAACGTCCACCTACCGAACCGAGACGAGACACACCACAATCTTGGTTTTTCGAGACATAATTACGTACAATCAGGGAACAATTTACTATTATGATGGTCTTATTTGGTGCAACTTTTTATCTGTGGTTATCATTTTGTATCTAAAGAAAGGAAATAAATTGTATTTATGTCGAATAGTTATTGCTTTTTTGACGTTCCCTCTTGCAAAATAAAATGTGCAATATGTACAATTTTTATTTAAAAAATAAATGCTGATGTGCCGAAATTTAAAACGTCTGTTTTGTGATAGTACGATAGTAGGAACTTCTTGTCAATGAGTTTTTTTTTTTATGACAGAGGGAGGCATACGAGCAGGCGGGTCACGTGATTTTAAGTAATCACCGCCGCCCATAAACACCTGCAACACCTGGGGGATCATAGGAGCGTTCCCGGCCTTTAAGGGATTTATTTACACGTTCTTTTATTGAAGGTTCCGATGTCGTATTGGTCCGTAAATACCGCTGCAGGCAGTTCGTTCCATAGTGTGGTACGCGGTACAAATCTTTTAAAACGTACGGTTGTCGACCGCGATTCGTTTTAAAAGCCAATCAAGGGAAAGGGCTTGAATTCTCATAGGCGTTGGGCTAGCAACCTCTCACTTTTTCTGAATCTCAATTCTGCCAATAAGCCCATTATTTTGCTAACCGTAACCTTTTTCATCGAGTCTCGCGACTCGCGAAATTGACCAATGATATTGCTCGATGTAAATTGAGCAATATTATTGGGTCAATTTTTGTAAGTTCCCTTTTCCTGTTAAAAAAAAGACTGCATAACAATAATTATAAATCACAATGACGCTATTATAGTGTTGTATCGCAAGTATATATGTATTTAACTATTAACTACAAACAAAATTAATACTTAAGTCTAAACGTTAAGTGTTATAAATAAGAAAGTAAGCCGTTAAAGAATTGTTGCTCATCAACAACATCTTTGCCTACCCCGTAAGTCATAAAGACGTGTTATTATACCTGTAGATATTTTGTTATTTTCTAGAAATAAGTTTACTTTATTTCAATCGGTTTCTACAATTTGTCGTAAAACTGAGACCGGGCTTTTGTTGCCGGCTGTTCGTGATGCACTGTTTCAAAACCGCAAATTCAATTTGCATATGCAATTCTTCGAGAAATTTATTCTAAATGTTAGATTGTAATGTTTTGTATGCGAGTTTAAGTGTCTTCAAAGGGCCTTGTTACGCTGACTTGGAGTACATTTGCATTGTACTTTGTAGTAGGCAAATTTAAATAGTAATTAACAATAAATAAGCTAACTAACCCCACGTAAAGTGGGATAAAGAGGACAGGTTTTGTCGTAAAAGTATGTGCTTCTAATATGTTCCATTTAATGAACACATATTTTTACTTCTTTAGCCATTGTACCTTTGTTTTGAATAAATAAATAAAAAACCCACCACGCAAAAAGAGGGGTAAGTAAGAAGTGTTTTGTTATGTTGTGTCGGGTTTTTTTTAGTTTTTTATTTAATTGTTATTGATTGGGGCGATATGCTATATAAACAAGTTTATTCCCCCCTGAAAACTTTCGTAACAATAAAACCTTTTGATTATTGAACATGTAGGTATTTCCTACATTATAGGTATGTATTTTCTATATTATTTACGTTCCTATGTTTTTAATAATATTATTGAGAGGAAGAGTTTGGTTGAACGCGACAATATTTGTAACTACTGGTCCGACTCCAAAAATTATTTCATCGTGTGATAGCCCATTTATCGACTATAGGCTACTTTTTATCCCATATTTATTACGAGAACGGGAACGGGAAAGTCGCTTGTCAAAGATATACGTACGTTGCTCCATGAAGTGTTGGATATACTAAGCTTAGCTGGCAGAGGTCCTATTTTATGTCTTAAATTTTTGTTGAACACAATTTTTGTTCGATATTTCTCAAAGGAATAGCGAGAAACATGTCATTATTTTAAAGAGAACCAGTCTTTCCATAAATAAATTGCTAGTAGAATTACTAGTTTTAAGTCTGTTAAATTAGCCAGTAAAATGTTACTTGATTTTCTAAGTTATATTTCAGTAACATAGGCATAAAATTGTATGTAGACTATTTTTCTTTGGAACAATAATTCTGGTATGCAATTAGCAATCGTAGAAACGAAAATAGTAAAGAAATATGTACCTTATTTGCTCAAATCCATTCCAATTTCACAATCAGATACAAACTTAGTATTTATATTAGGGCTAGACCCTTTGCTTAAATGTAAGCAAGAGTATATTCTTCCATAGCCTGCACTTATGATGGCTATATATTAATATTTTGTTTTCCCATTTAGAATTTACACCGTCCTAAAAACAATTTAACAAAATATTACAATTTAAAAGCTACCTAGTACTAGTCAAAGGCATTCAAGTTAAGACCATATCCAGTGATTTGTATTTTTCTTTGGAACGAAAATAAACTTAAAAACTACTAAACTGATTTTGATGAAATTTGGCACAGACTTTCTAGACTATAGCACAGATAATATAATACTAGACTATAGTAATATAGGTTTTTCATTATGATAGCTATCATCTTTTAACATTTAATTCCTAATGTTGTCTCATCTACCAAAATTAGCTTCCTGAAGTACTTTTTGAGCTAAAAATACCTATATCAATCTTTACAACTTTTTTACACAAGTAAAAAAATACTTAATAAATTACGTAAAATTTTTAAACATTATTTTATTATTTAGCAAAGTAAGTATCATCAATATTCAATACTCTACACCTACAATTTCGTCCCAAACCCTTTTTAAAAAACAGCGTTCATTACCGTGGGTTTAAAAGCCGTACAAACGTCCCCTGTAACAAATGGTTAACCACTCCGGTCGGAATCCGGGCTTAGTTAGACAGGTACAGGCGAGCGCAAATGTTATTTGCATTTATTTTCTTGCTTTGCATAAATTAAAATGTGCGCTCGAAAAAGGTGTTTCGTGTTCGAGTATACTAAAGATTTTTGTCATTATTTTTTGTTAGTTTTATATAACAACGTGGATTGCTATTATAATAAATACATGCAATTTATTTACTTTATATAGTAGAATATATAAAACTCTTCCGTTACTGAGTGACTGACTGACAGAACTACTAAACACAAGCAACTGAAATTTGCCATGTATATTCCTTGGAGAGTATAGGCGAGAATTTCTGGAAATTCCCTCCCGAAGGGGGTGAATAGGGTGAAAAAGTTGTATATGAAAGTTAATTAACGCAGGCGAAGCCGCGGGCCAAAGTTAGTAGTAGAATAAATATCATTCGTCTTGGTAATATGATAGTATTTTCTTTTTTAATTTTTTCAAAGTAATTTCGTGTACTATATTTATTACTCGCGATTGACCTTTAAATCAATTACAATGACGAATGGAATATCATATTGAAATATCAGCGCCAATAAGAGAAACGGTAGTGCCAAGTACCGTTAATATAATTATTTAAATAAATTAAATTTAACTTTCTACAGCGAAGTCAAAAAGGAGGGTACTACTTCTATGGTTGTTTCTTTGTACGGGCTAAAACTTTTGACTACTGTACCTATTTTTATTTATTATACAACACGTCATCACAAGTGAGTGCTATATTTTGATAAAAAAGACTTATATCTTGTACAATCCATCCTCTTATTAATTTTTCAACCGTTTTTTCACTTTTACTAAGTCATTATAATATATTCTACAAATTATCATACGCGCGAAATATTTTTCCGCCCAATTTCGCTTGAACAGATTTCAGATGTGATCGCGGATGACTTATATTTTGGCGCTGTTATCGCATGATTAAAACCACCCGGACATGGAGGGGAAATCCGGAATATGAGGTTCCCCAGAGAGTGATTATCCAAGAAAAAAGGGGCGGAATGGGGATAAATATGGCATAAATGTTGTTGTTGTTCTTTTTTAGGTCATTACTTTTGTAAATTATGATGGCGGTATGATGTGAATTCTACATTTTGTACGCTTTTTATGAAATTAAATAAATATACGCCCATCTTGATACCTTTTATGAAATATACCTATTATTAATTGAGGTTATTTGCTATACAAATTTAAAATTTAGAAATATATTTATACCTAATCCGCGGCTTAAAACTTAATTACTTCTAATATATCTTGTTCATTTTTTCAAAATTGTTTAAAATTATACTAACTATAATTCCTAGGTAAAAACATCCGAATATTGACCACTCCGAATAGTCAGACACAATGTAGAAATGCATAAAAATCACTAATACTATTTATCTCACTTTCAAATCATTTGTGTGCGCACCAGTACGTTAAAGTCCTGTCACACGCACCAGGAATTACCTATTTGTATCTGAGTATTACAATCACGTAGTGACTCACCCAATATATTACCTTACTGTACTGAATACATTCATAGTCATTGTATGTATTGAATATGTATAGTATTTGTCAATACTATTATTGATCCTGCTGTTAGAATTTACACTTTGTAGCCTGACTGATGAGACTTAATTATTGTAAGATTTTTTTCGCTTTTAATATATCAGGTCTAAAGATATAGCACTGTGTTAAACCTCAAACCCAATGATTTGATAGTTTTGATGTAAACTGTGCCATAGAAATGTATTGGTTGTGGGATAGAGTGAGCTCGCTGCGCTCGCTTAATAATGTTTGGATGGAGTTTGTTAGTCACCCTAAAAGTCTATAAAAACTAGACTGATGTGGCAAATTATAATTTTGTTGAAGTCTAAAGTAAGTAGATTGGAAAGGAGATAAATCTGTCTTATATAAATAAATTATTTTATATTTTTCATATAAATAAATTACTTTGTAATTCAACTTTACGTATAAATAAAAAGATTTTAAATAATCATCCTGTAACCGTCCGATTTTATCGATTGCACTCCAGCATTGTTACTGTTTTCAAATTGCTTATAATTCGATTCAGGATGTGCGACTAATTTGTAATCGATCCTATTAGTATCGTTATTCGAAAAGGTACCATTAACTGACATAGTATACGAGCATGATTTAACTTTTTTCTAGCTTTTTTTTGGGAACAAAATAACTGTTATTTTGTTGATAATGTTCTTACTGAAAGTGATTTTAATAATAGTTTCAAATTTTAATTGGAAAAATAGTTTTCTAATTATGTTCTTGTAATTTTGAAGGATAAAAGATATGTATGATAATAATTATCCGGCGTTTACCCATTCATGAAGTTGCTCCGATATCTGTCCTTATTTTGCATGAAATTCCATATATCAAATTACTAGTTATTTCTTCACATTCTATGCAATTATTCTCGGTTATTCTTAACCCTGAATGCAAGTTGGAATAGATGAAAGTGCTAACACATTCCTGTCACACTTCTTTGGTACACGTAGACTATATATGTACATGTTTAAGCAACTAGCTCTCGTGTGAACTTTCGGAATTTCTCACCTTTAAAGCAATCTTCCTCGATAAATGGACTAACACTGAAATAATGTTTTTAATCGGACCAGTACAAAGAAGTAGCAATCAGTCCACACAAATACGATCTTCCGCTTTGCTTTATAATATGAATGTAGTAAAACAAATGGACCAAATTTTTCACTGACACTTACCGAACTGACGATCAATTCATTGCCGTGCTCACAAAACACTTTCAGCCTGTACGCCTAGTATACCTAATGTTTTTCCAATCTTGTTCGACCAGACGTATACGTATTTTTCCACAATTCGTCATACAAGTCACGTTTTCTTCGGGTTACTGCTTGAAATTCATCTACAGACACAGCGTTTTAAATGAACCCAGAATTAACCTCTACAACAGTATCACACACTTATTCGGCTACGCATATGGAATTAATTTCGATTTTTTGTTATTCCTCCCTCATACTAATTCTTCACGTCTTTGATTACTGGTCGATATGGTTTTAGTAGAGGTTCTATTGACCGTATGGGAATCTTTTTTTAGAGTTCCATACCCAAAGGGTATTTCTATGATTCCGAAGTCCGTTCGTCCGTCTGTGTGTCTTTTTGCCCGTATGTCATCAGGCTGAATTTCATGTAACCGTAATAGCTAGACAATTACAATTTTTATTGATGTTGTCAGAATATATGTTGCTGCTATAACATCATATATAAAAACAAACTAAATTAATCAAATAATGTGTTAATTTTAGCCGTTTGTATAGACAATGGTACAGAACCTACGAAAGGTACCGCGAAAGGAACGCGAGTACGACTATTACTTACTAAGTTATAAAAAAAATTGTATACATTATATGTTTTTAACTGATCATATTTGATACAGTTATCACATTTGTACATATCGTAGATAACTTAAAATACGGCGTAGGTTTCATTTTGACATGCTAATTAGAATCCGAAATATAAACAATAGTGAGTCACACGGAGGAAGTCGCTGGCTAAGCAAGTACGTTAACAAAAATGTAGTTTTAATATAAGGCGTAGCTGCGCACGCGTGCAAGGTGCATGCGGGAGACACCTGCAACCTGCATTGTTTATTATGAAAATGTGTGTATGCACTTCGAATTCCTAATAAACGTTATTGAACGATATAATAAGGTGTAAATTGGATTTTATTGAAAAATTAATAAAGGTATTTCAGTTCAACATTTAACATAATATCCTTCTACAAATAAGTATAGTCAATTCTATACATATAATAAAATTGTAACTGAGCTTTGTCTGTACATGGGAGATATTTCAGAAAAAAAAATAGAGGGGCTCTTTATAGGGCCTATAGAAGCCAAAACGACGATGAACTGGAATAAAAGATAGGCTACTGTTTCTCCCGGAAAAATGTACGGTTCCCGAGGGATATAATTTATTGTAGTAGTACTAAGTAATCCACGCGGACGAAGTCGCGGGCTAGTGCTAAATAATTCAAGTGTTGAAGAGTAACTTCAATAAAAAAATTTGAATGATTTGCTATAAGTACTTAAACAAACTTAATAATTATTTTATTTAAAGTAAAAATAAGAAAATCCAAGTGAACAAATCTGGGCATTGGCTAGTTGTCATATTGTTTTTGGCCCGGAATGTTTATGGTAAGACCTCAAATTAATCGTGTTTTATTATAACTTATTTTGGCAATGAAAATAACAATAGTGTGAATAAGTAAAACTACATAATTTAATTAATTTGTTATCTTGTCAAATTATCTTACGGCAAAATCGTTTTATGGCCTAATGATAGTTTTAATTACTTACAAGATTTTTAAAGATAGTATGGTTATTTAAAGGTCTATGAAAAATGCTTCACAGTTTGTATTACTTTAGATAATGGTTTTGTAATAACGAGACTTCTGAGAATCTTTCATAATATTCATTAAAAAAATTGAATACCTCCGTCGTATTGATAAACAGGTCTGCCTAATAGTCAGGTCAAAGATGAACAATTATATTCTTATTCGAGGTTAAGATGAACAATTATGTTTTTCTGTTTAACCTTAGTCTTTGATTTTATCTATTAGTTATAGTTTAGTTAGTTTCTCTTATCACTAATAACGAACTAACTCAACTTTCAAATGAAGTTTCATTCGCTGTGGACGAAGACAGACAGTCGGCGATAGAATGGGATTTTATTAAAAAAATCTGCTACAATAATGGACTAATACGTCAATGTCATCAAAACTGACAATCAAGTAGGCTTAAAAAACTACCATTTCGTGTTAAAAAACTACCATTTCGAGTGATCGATGTACAAAAAATGCATGAGAACCAATTCATGACATTTCTGATTGAATGTAAACATAGTTCATTCTACAAAATATAAAAGGACAAGATAAGAAATTGAAATCCTTTGAAATTTATCTCGATTATTCCTTTTTATACATTTCTCCCACAGAGATTAATCAACTGTCCCATACACGATACATAGAGCATTCCTTTTTTTTTGTAGATTTGTGCAAATCGCAAAATATCCCGTGAAAAATTACCAGGTACACAGCTTTTATCGGAGCAATTAAAAACCTTGTTACATCGGGACTAAGTAGGAAATTGCATGCCATCAAAGATTAGCAAATAAGTTCCCATTGTCATACGATTCACATGCGGCGAGTGATTCTCAAAAGTTATTCTTTTGTGTGTGAATGTAGAAGGAATTTTAATGCTTCCGTTTGAACTTGCATGAATTGGCAGAATAGTTACATAATAACGCTTGCTTGATAGTCAACAATCGCGGCTGTTTAGTATTCCAAGATGATTTTATGGGTTTTCGTGAACATTATTACGCATTCGGTTTGGCCGTGACAATGGACACCGACGTTATCGACAGATAGAATCGCGGATAACATTGATTTTTATCTAAAGAAGAATCAAATATGCTTTGATCTATAAATCTATTGAAGGGAAGGGTCAGTGACAGACTGACTCACTTATCAAAAAATCTCAAAAACTACAAAGGCTAGGGGTTTCAAAATATGCACGGGTGTTCCTTTTAGGAGGAAAATGCTCGCTAAGCAGGGATTTTGCAAAAATTTGCAAATTGTTTATGGGAGCGAGATAATTGTTACATATTTGGTATGGCCGTCACTGTCCGTTCGTGTTAAGAGTTTCGGGGTAATAATACTTAACTCAATAATATATTTAAAAAAAAATACTACAATCAATTGGTATTGTTTGGAAGAATTACAACTCCCTTCAATGTATACCATTGTCCGTATCCTAAACCGCCCCTTTGTTATAACAACGCAAATATACAAAAGTTTTTCACACACATTGTGCTGACTGAGCTCTAATTAAATTTTGCACATGACTTAAAATTATCTGTTTTGAGTATAAGCATCCATCCATCTGCCTTTTGTACGAAATACTCCCCTATCATTACAGTACAGGCCAGGTGTCTTTGACACGTGCCGTGGCGACATCTGCAGATAAAAACTCTTTATTGCATACCTCTTCGACATCTGCTATTCCATTTTTAAAATCATCTGCCGTTCTTACTACCAGAAACTTCTAAGAGCCTTATTTTAAGAATCATAGAGTTTATTTTACATTGTTTTTCCGATGTTTTTGGTAAAGGTCGGGTAGGTAAAGGTCGATCGGCCGCTGTGAATTTTTGGTTTTCTATTATAAATTATGGGAGATTCATGCCCATTTTTATTAAAATAAGTCCCCGTTTATAGCAGCTGTTCGATGGCAAGATTTTTTTTTTATAATATATAATTTTATTTTGAAATATAAATAAAATTGTATACGGAGTAAACCATATGTCAGGTTTTTTAAAGAATCTATATGTCAGATTTTTTAAAGAATCTTTAAACTAGAACTATTCCTGTAAATTTTTTTCTCCCTGAAATCAATTCTTTTTTCATATGAAGCACTATTTTTTGCTTGTGATTTTTGTCAACGATCAATTTAATGAAAACTAGCTTATGTCCGCTTCTTCGTTCACGTACTTAGTACTTACATCACAATCTCGGCTTAAACAGAGAACCCTAAATATTTTTGGGACAAAATCTTATTTCAAAAGAGGCTGTTGTAGAGTTTAACCCTAAATTTCTGTAATATTTGATTAAATTGTGTATTTGGAAACGGGTTAGTAACAAATTTGACCAAGCAATTTAATGAAGACAGGCTAATTCCCGCGACTTCGTCCGCGTAGATTACTTAATACTACTTCAATAAATTATATCCCTCGGGAACCGTATATTTTTCCGGGATAAACAGTAGCCTATCTTTTATTCCAGGTCATCGTCCATCGCTATACCCAATTTCATCCAGATCCGTTCGGTAGTTTTTGTGTGATGCGCCTACAAACATACAGACAGACAGACAAAAATTTTAAAAACAATGGTTTTGGTTTCTATAGGCCCTATAAAGAGCCCCTATATATTTTTTCTTAAATATCTCCCATGTACAGACAAAGCTCAGTAACAATTTTATTATATGTATAGATTTTTTGAAATTGCAGACGGACAAATGTTATTTATTTGTGGTGATGTTGACATTTTTATTACAGGATTGCCACGGCTTACACCACGACGGAGAAGTTGTAGCTGACGAAGTCCAAAACTACGAGCTGATCTCCGGACATCAGAATCGAACCCATACGGTCGTCGAGTTCAGGCGGCCATTCAACACTAATGATAAGGAAGATTACGTCATCAATGTAAGTGAAACTGTAATCAGGGATTCTTAATCGATTGGCTAAGAGATTACTTTTCCAAATGAACTGATAACGCGATATAAAAAATTAGGTTCATCACTCAAGGTATACCGATAAAAACTTTTCGACCATTTTGGGAATTCTGACTCTCAACTACTAGTTTAATCACAAAAAGCAACCAATTTTTCAAAGTTTGTTTTTTGTGTCAGAGGGAAGCAAATGAGCAGGCGGGTCACGAGATGTTAAGTGATTACCGCCGCCCATAGACAACTGCAACACCCGCGGAGTTACAGAAGCGTTGCCGGCCTGTAAAGAACCTCCGCCTTCCCCATTTGGGGAGGGTGGAGAAGTTGGGCCCCCGGCTCTCCCACTCACCGGACGGAGCATTACGGCTGATAACCGCCATTCAGGTGTCGGTCTTCTTTGATCAATGTTATGATGAAAACGAAATTTTTGTATATTATGTACTTTTGAAAACCTACATATAGCAAAATTGCCGTGCGATTCTACATCATTTTAAAATTTAAATATTACCTATAACTTGTAAAGATATATTTAAATCTACCTTAATTTCAGGACAGCACAATTCAGGTTCTGTGGTCCCTTGGCCCTCCAGGATCAGACGGGGATCTCCCGAAGCACGTCAAAAGTGGGTCCAAGCCGTTAAGACTCATCCAGCCTCTGTCTAAACCAGAGACTATACCTCTCATGCATTGGGACATAGCGCTGAAAAATGTGAGTTTCTTTTTTTTATGACAGAGGGAGGCAAACGAGCAGGCGGGTCAGGTGATGTTAAGTAATCATCGCCGCCCATAGACACCTGCAACAGCCTGGGGGCTTCCCAGAAGCGTTGCCGGCCTTTTCTTTTTTGTTGCCTATATTACGGTCAGATTTCCAAGCTCGGTTGATGAGACATGCCTCTAATCGTATACCATAAAAACTACCGAGGTCAGTTTAAAATTAAATATTCAATGTAATTCTTGTAATTAAATTGAATATTCAAAATACTACTGATTATTAAAAACTAGCTAATGCCTGCGACTTCGTCTGCGTAGATTTTACGAAAAATTATGTATATCCCTCGGGAACCGTACATTTTTTCGGGATAAAAAGTAGCCTATCTTTTATTCTAGGTCGTAGTCCATCGCTGTGCCAAATTTCATTCAAATCCGTTCAGTAGTTTTTGTGTGATGCGCATGCAAACATACA
>JADGIL010021869.1:0-23297 GCA_020352625.1 Cactoblastis cactorum | reverse complement strand
GGTTGTTTTTCTATATATGTATTTATTATAATATATTGTATCGTTGAGTTAGTATCCCATAATACTAGTCTCGAACTTAGTTTGGGGCTAACTCAGTTTGTGTGATTTGTCCCTATATATTTATATATTTATTAAAGGAGGACTAACAATATGGATTTTTTATATACAATGCCATTTCAACGTAACTTCTGCGATTTTACCTTGCTAATGGCGTCCTATGTCAGTACCAGAGACATCTGACACTTCACTTCCTTGAATATTTTAAGTCAGTTTACATTACTTACTAAATGCATTATTTACTACATGTATTATATCAGTATTTTTCGAATTCCTAGTTTCAAAAAATAACCCTTAAACAACCCTTATTTTCCAAGTACATATAATAAGTAATATACTTATATAGTATATATGTACGTAATATACTTGTAAAATACCCAGTAAAAGGACCTGTTAAGAAATAAAAATATAACTGATGTTGACGTGTGGAAAGAATAAAGAACGGATCATTCAGTTCACTTGAAAGATTTATGCCTGGGTATTTGTCGGCGACACAATGAAGCCCCGTTTTATATTCCACCAGCCCGATGACTTCATAATGATACAAAATATTGTTAAGACAGAAATGATATAAATTGAAAGCTATTAATCATTATTTCAGAATAAAAATAGGATAGCATCCGCTTACTTAAATCATTTATGTTCTTATACCTTAAACTTATAAAATATGTTTTGTTTTTAGATCAAGGATATTCTAATTATTAATTAAGGATATTATATTTAGATATTCTAAACAAAAGGGACCGTTTCCATCGCTACATTTATTTGTGATACTGACCTGCTTACGTTTTATCGCTGTGATTATTTATATTTATAACTCAATACTTTATCAGAAGTTCACATGTTTGACCCAGCCTTTGACCCACAAGTTAGTTGCCAACATTGGAAACTGTTCGTTATAAATGACTTCGTTAATGTGACATGTTTTTGTGGGAATACTGTAACAAATCGAATACCGTGGACGCCTGTGCGTGGACGTTTTGAGAAAACACATCCAATGAAACACTAATGTATAAAGAAAATTTATACAGAAAGTGACTGATATAATTTCTAAGTTAATGAAAGATGTCATAAAGTTAGTAGTCATAAAAGTAGTAAAGTCTTTTTTTTTAAGTATATCAAAGTAACATTATTAATATTTAAAATATATGTATTTATTATTATATGTTAATGTAACATACAAGAAATATATTACTTCTTTGTGAATTTATTATTTCTTTTTGCAAATAATAGATGTACTTAAATTTAGCCAAGCTCAGCTCCATTCAATTCAGCATAAAATCTGCCCTATTACTTCGTCTGGCATTGTAATTTTAAAGGCAGTAATTAAATGGTGATGGTAACATGATGTACGAGTACAGTAATTACGTGATTCATGATTAATTACGATATAGTCAGTCGGAATTTGTTCATATATTATGCTAAAGTTAGTAAAACACTTAAAATTTAGACTAGCATTGGCCCGAGGCTTCGTTCATACGAATTACACATTAAAACTTTCCTAATCTCTTTATGACGCTTTTTTTTGTAAACGCGATCAGGTAGTTAACATACAGATTTGCAATTATATGTTCAAGGGATTCTGAGTCTAACTGCAATAAATCCAGAAAACAAAAATCATATTTACCTACGTTTGTTTGTATAATATTTTATTTGTTTTACGCAACCTCATTTTGCGTTCGTCCCACTGGTCTGTGATAAGGAAAGGTGAGATAAACTTAAAATGTCGCCCTTAGTAATTTATAGAAGCCGTCAGCCCTACTCTGATAGTGTTAAGCGTCAGATAAGTGTTGTTTTTAGTGGTGTGCCTCGAATTATTTGTGAATTTTCGACTTTTTTATGATTGAGATCTAATATGCAGGTTTTAAGATATAATTTATAATTGAATTAATGGAGGTTACACTACCAGGTCAGGTCGACTACCTCCGTCGTCCAGTGGTTAATATTGCAGGCTTGAACCACCTGATTATTAAAAAAAATATCCTTCTTCGGAAGGACCCAAAAATCAACAATTTGTCGGAGTTCGGAAGGCACGTTAAGCTGTGGGTCATGGGGAGGGCAGGGAAGTTGGGCCTCCGGCTCTCCCACTCATCGGACGGAGCATGGCGGCTGATAGCCACCATTCAGCTGTCGGTCTTCTGTGGGAGTGTGTTTCTTCCCCGGATGAGCCGGTCCATTCATACTGCAGGCTAAAAAAGCATGCAGCAGGTTCATACCACTACGAATATATTTCCTTTTATGAACACTATAAAATTACATAATTGAACCTAAAAAAACTAAACATTTAACGAATATTATCTGGTAAAACAAAGGTTTCCAAAACATAGCTTTAAATCCCCTGTGTTAGGTAAATAAACATGTAGTTATTTTACATTTTTATGCATTCAACAATGAATAATGAATGGGAACGGATTCCGAACAAAGATTTGCTTTTAAAAATAAATACATAGAAGATAGCATAAAACGTTAATCTTTAAAGTCAACGTGGGCGTAACTCTGTTCTATAAATGTTGGGTTATATTACATATTTAAACTACCCATTTGTTTTCTATTTAGATGAATTAGGTGCAAATGTAAATTGACATAAATTGGTTTGGGAATATTCATTGGTTTTATAGTTGTTTCTATTTAGTTGTTGAGATTTATTCAAATATAAACTTGTATGTTCAACAGCACATCAATCTAGTTAAGCTCATAGCACATTTACCTCTACCACTTGCAGTTTAGAGGTTATTTTAGGACAAATAGACATATAGTTGTCTGTACATAGACGCTAGGAAAATAAATTGTCAAGTCACGCGACGGGCAAGTATGCGAGTGGAGAACTGCAGGCAGGAGATAAGACCGAAGTATATGGCTTTACTACCTGGGACTATACAGCTTTATAGAATACTTTAATTGAATATTTTTTTGGGGTTCCGTACCCAAAGGTTGAACATGGAATACTGTTTTAAGACTCCTCTGTCAGTCTCTCTGTCACCAGGTTGACCTCATGAAGCGTGACAGCTAGGCAGATGACGAATAATATTAAATTTTTTTATTGGGCTGCCATACAAAAGCCGTGATTTACGTTCTTTTGAGATAGTGGAACGGAACTCTTCGTACGCTAGTCCGAGTCGCTCTTGGCCGGTTATAATTTATAATGTCTTTTTATTAGCTTCGTAATTCATTCGACCATCTATTCGGATTCCCTCTGGATCCTTTGACATTGGCTGGGATTCGTTAATGACTACGATGTATGTATAGAATATGATTTCATTGAAATTGGCTTTATTAATTGTATACAAATTAGGGAATTATCGGGGAATACGTATTTGCATATTTACTGAACAAAGGCTATTTGAGGTAATTAAATTTTCGATATCAAACAGTTGTTTCGCATATTTTGAACAACTGTTTGGATTCTATTATTTGATTATTTGCATATAGAATTTTTTATATATCAAAATATGTATAATGCCAGAAACTCGAGAAGGGAAAAATTATTGATCTAATTTGGGTACTTTTAGTTTTGATATATTTGTAGAAGTAAAAGTAAAAAAAAATCGCGAAAACAAAGCAGTGATTAGATAGTTCTAAATAAATGTATCTTTGATCAAAACTGCCACTGCATTTATGAATAAATATACACTATGGCATCTTAAACTTTTACGGGGTAGACAGAGCATTAGAACTATATTGAGTTGTGAAATTCATAGACCACACTAAGCTGAATGATGGGCTTATTGTTCATATATATAGTAACAGGGTTTCAGCCCAAAAACTATGTGAAGAATTGTCTGTTAATCCCTTATCCTTAATTTACTTTGCAATCTGTCCGAGAAGAAAATCAGCTGGCACTGTATGGTTTTCTTTCATTCCCAGACCAGCGTAAATAAAGTTTTATTATAGCGCAAAACTTAGCTATTATAAACGTTGAAAGCAACTTTTAAAGTTAGTATCCCAAAGCAAGCATTTTCACTCCGACGAAGCTAGGCGAAATGGCAGGTAACAATTTTAGAGAAATAATTCGAGAGAAATACTAATAGCTAGCGGTGGAACTGCATAATTGCAATTTGCATAAGTTTGAATAAGGCACCACGCTATACAAATAGAGTTGAATAAATGAGTGCACGTTGTGTCTACATTTACGTGCAAGGTGCAATGAATGAGCTGTGAATAAATCAAGAGAAAATTGATTTACATGTACTAAACTATTGAGTTAAGATGCTTTTATAGGGCGAGATGTACAAGAGGCACATCTCATTCTATAAAAGCATCTAGATATTACATCATTTTCTACAGATAAATGGTGGAGAAATATATATAACCTATGTCCATTAGTATGCTAAAGTTAGTCTTTATATTATGATGAGTTCATTGTGTTAGAATACCTTTAATAATTTAATCTTGGTGAATAAACTAAAAACCCATAAGAACATGTAAAAAGTATTTTATTTTTATGAAATAATAATGTTTGGTATCTCCAAAAGATAATAAGATTTAAAAACTGTAATTTTTAAAATTGTAAGCAACTAACACAATCTGCATATTCTTTGATCCCAGATTACTTATATAATCCTATATATTTCAAAAAACGCAATATTAATTTATTATTCAGAAGTCAAAGAATTAGATCGCGAAAAGGTAATAAGTACTTTTAATTGAAACCAAATATGAACAGATCGATATTGTCTTTATTTAGAACACAAATCGATGGGAGCAAACTACGTTTACAGGACTAAATTTAGTCTCAACTCGGTATAAGTGGATCAGGCACGAACAGACTTTAGATTATGAACTTAAGCCAGTTTAGTATTTGATTCATATAATTTGACTAAAAGTTGCTTTCTGGTCACAACCGGTAAATAATAAAGGTCCCCAAGATTACAGGTACTGTCACAACACGTAAAGCTGATTACGACTGGGTTCTAAAAGGAGGAAATTCTCTGATGAGGCCTATTATTTACGTTTAGTTTGTTATGAGTATCTCTAGTATTCATCATTGACAAACTGAATTGATGAATATTTTATGTATCCTAAAGATTAAAAATTTGCCTATTGTTAATTGTCATAAGCGATGGGCTAAGCNNGCTTAGCCCATCGCTTATGACAATTCCCGTATCAAGCCCTTTCCCTTGATTGACTTTTACAATCTGCACGGGAGGAGTACCAGCTGATACATTCTTCGTTTTCCTTGCATACTTAACTAGCATGGAAGACAATTTATAAGAATTTGTTATAATATATTGTATCAGAAGAAGAAGTACCTACAACATAACTGAAGTTTCGAACTTACATTGGGGGTTACTCAATCTGTATAAATTGTTCCTATAAATTATTAGTATTTTTACATATTTCTCTCATATCTCTAACATAAATATAAATAGGAAAATTAATATTTTAACACATAAAAACACTTATTTACGACAATAATTCTTGACAATTCTAGTTTATACTTCCATTGGCATTACTTGAAAATAGTTAACATTTATATAAGTACTTAGAAAAGAATAACTTTAGCTTTAAGTCAACGAACCTTGTAACGATCTGGAGCGTGGTCAAGAAAAGTTAAAGTTGAGCTGGCAGTTCACTACTTTATAACATTTCTAGAAAGTAATTATGAATTTTATAGAGTTAAGTATGGACGTGGTTCGAGCTTCGCTTTGCTTATTACTTACAATTTTCTTTGTTGTTACATTTTATATTTTAACTATTATATTTTCTCTCTTCAACTTCTCCGCCCTCCCCAAATGTGGAGGGCGAAGATTTTTTTAGGCCGGCAACGCTTCTGTAATCGCGCGGGTGTTGCAGTTGTCTATGGGCTTCGGTGATCACTTAACATCTTGTGACCCGCCTGGTCGCTTGCCTCCCTCTGATATAAAAAAAAAAATTTTGTTCAACTTAGGTAAATAATTTAAAACTTAACCAAATTAGTCCATAATGTATAATAATCATATATTCTCTGTGGCGTATTGATTAACATGCTAGTCCGCTAATCAGGAGATCCATGGTATTTTTATTTGCGAATTTAATATTTTACAAATTTAATGTAATTTTTGATATCTATGTGTAAAATAGTGACTGACTCACTCACCCCGAAATTTTAGAAACTACAAGTGCTCAGAGTCTCAAATATTGTCGGCATGAAGGTTTTTCCTAAGATGATATTTTGCAAAATTCTCACAGGATCGGAAATTATAGGACACGAGCATAGTCGTTGGTAAAAGCTATTTAAAATTTATAAAACTATTATAGATACAATTTACATATTATTCGAAATATACTCGTATATACTGTTGAACACATTCCACTTGTGAGACATACTACGTTTTTCCTCATATCCTGACGTGTGCAAACTGCAAACATTCAAACCTAAGTGTCATGACTGCCTGGTCGCGTGCGCTGCTCAGATCCATTAATGTGTACGTCGTCTGCTGCCGCCAACAAACAAATTATGGATGCAAACACCGCGCCACACGCGAACCAGTCTTGAAAGCCTTTTGTATGCTTTATCAATTTTGGGCCCAAAATAATGAATACTCAGAATTCAAAGACAATAATGAGAACTTAGAACTAATAGAAGAACATGAGAGCTCAAATCTGATAGAAGATAATAATGAAAGCGTAGAACTGATAGTAACTAATAATGAAAGCTCTGCTGGAATTGGACAGTTTAATGATGGCTTAGCGATTGTGGCATCGATTTTTTATTTTGTTAAATCAATAGAAATTTGTTGATTAGCTCTGCATCTATGCATTATTGCCTTAAGACAATCATGTTCCCTATGTTCTCTTTTTTTCTTAATATTCACAAGTGCTTCTAACTCTCCTCCCTTATACATTCATTTTTAATATAGGTATTACTTGAGTCATGGTCACTTTGAATCATCAGTAATTTAAGTAAACATTTTTTTGTCAAATAACTTTAGAGTTCTAAAGTAAATTGACAATATTCACCGAGGTTTTTACCCACATTATTTATCAAATAACCTGTCTTAAGTATATGTAAGTGGTTCTATTCTCTAAATATTTGTCGATGTTCTCCCTCGTATCGCCGTCGTTCGGCCGAGTAATTTGATAAATGTTATTGTTATTCGCAGCGAAAACAGAGGTACTCGTAATTGTTTGAGTTTGTTCACGCTAAGTAAACGTATGCTCCTTAGCTTCTTATAGTCAATTTGCATTAGCCCACGACATATTTCTGATGGGGTTTTCGACTGGGTCTTGGATGTTTATCTATATACGTATTATTATAAAATATAGTAAGTATCGCTGAGTTAGTATTCGTAGTTCTGTTTGGGGCTGGCTCATTTTGTTTGTGATTTGTGCCTATATGTTTAATTATTATTATTTATTTATACTTTGTGAAGAGTAACGCTTTTTACATCATTTGGGTAGTTAAAATTAGAATTAAGACTTCTTTTTTAAATGTCGTAGTATCCAACGTATATTATATGAAAAGTACACCACTTAAAAATTATTAAGACGTAAACAAGTGTGACGGTTTCGTTGACGCACGCACGCACGTCATGGTTAAGTCCTTGCTTCTCAATCAAGAGGACACGGGTTTGAATCCCGGTCAGTTCATGTTTGAAAATGGTATTTTTCTGATTGGTCTGGGTCTTGAATATTTATCTATATACATATGTATTTAATTAATATAAAATGTGAGATGTTTGTATCCCATAATATAAGTTTCGAACTCTCGTAGTTTGGGGCTAACTCAGTTTGTGTGATTTATCCCTATATTTATATAATTTAACATTTAGGAACAATTTAAAATTTAGGAAAATATAGTCTAGTAACATGCCTTTTCGTTCTAAAACGAGGGGCTATAATCTGGCTGTATAGATATTTCCATTGCAATGACCGCTCTAAATCTGTGTACTTAACTGCTGAACTTGTTCTGCGAAAGCTCACGTGTAAGGATTACGTAAGATAGGGGCAGTTGAAGATTACAGTCAACTACATATTATGTTCCCCCCTCTCTCGTGTCTTATTTCCATGGGAATAAGGGTAAGTTTACGATTATAATTATCAGGTTGATAAATAAATAAATATATCGGAATAAATTTAAGTTCGAGACTTGTAAATTGGATATACCTTAATAACACTATATTTTATAATATTCAAAACCAAGTTAATATTTTTATAGGTACCATGACCTGATGGGATCAACTCCAAAACATTTTTTTTGCAGGCGGGTCACAAGATGTTAAGTGATCACTGCTGCCCATAGACAACTGCAACACCCGCGGGATTACAGAAGCGTTGCCGGCATGTAAACAATTTCCCGATTTTTTACAGCCCGGCCAAGTTGGGTCCCCGGCTCTCCCACTCACCGGACGGACCATGACGGCTGATAATCGTCATTCAGGCTTCGGTCTTCTGTGGGAGTGTGGTACTAGTGGTGTACTACAAGTAGTGGCTCCATACCACTACTAGTAGTGGCTCCATACCACTACTAGTAGTGGCTCCATACCACTATAAAAATGTCATGTCACATCACATGTCTGTTCAAAGGGTAAGAATGGAAATTCTATGCTGCAGAAATAGAGGCGATATTGTAACGAATTTGAGGAGAATATATTGCTGTTGTCTATGCGAATGGGGTTGTACACTGTACAGCGTACTGCCTGTACAAGTTTGTCGGGTAATCTCAATTCTGATCTCAATGCTTCGAAGTTCATTCAACCGTTTAGCTTAACTAACCTGATTATAACATCAAATTTAATTGTTTTAAAACAGTTGAAGTACACGGAATGCATTGGGTACTCATAATTTGTGTCTGTCTGTTTGTATGTTTGCACGCGTATCATGCAAAAACTACTTGATGCAACTTGATATGGTCTTCACAGTTGAGTATCGAAGAAGGTCTAACTTAAAATTTAGCGTTGGTTTCATTTTGATACGCCGCCGCTTAAAACCCGAGATATTGATCATAATAGTTAGCGCGGACGACGTCGCGGGCATAAGCTAGTAACCTATAAAATGAATAACCAGCCTGGAGCATGAAACTCTTTTAAAGTTACCTACTAATATTAACTTTTCAACAACTTTGCCAAGTGATTATTAGAAGAGATTATTAAAGTGATTATTATTATTGTTACAGGTACTTTGAAGAGGCAGCCTTTATTGATTTGTGGTTAATAAGTTGAAATACATCTACCTTTTTCATCTAGCATATTATGGATGGAATTTTTGAAATAGTATAGAAATATGTATTCAATCGGGGAAACATAAATAATCTATTTGATAGACGTTACTCGTTTTATTACACTCACTATTAATATTCAGATTACATATACCTGAGTATTTCTATGTTTTAAAATATTAAAAAACTTAAAATTTTAACCCTCTTTAGGTGGACAGAGCCCAGAGTTGTGAACCTCGAAGATCTAGCAATCTGTCTCTATATCTGAATCTTCATTCTATCAGTGAGCATACTATATTCATTCAGCTATGTGAGCATTATCTGAGAGCGTTAAGACACTTGGACTGTATCTGTAAAATAGGTATATTTGGGCTGACTGTACTATCCGTATATATTTTTTCTTCTATTTCTTTGATCCATCACAAATCTCGGCGGTACACTCAAAGTGAATTTGCGCTATCCACTTTACGGACCGAGGTCAGTTGTAACTGCCATCGCTCCTCAATATTTTTGGGCCAGAAACTAATAAAATATATTTGCTCTGTTACATAGAATGTGATCCTATATTATAGTCTAAGATACGACTTTTATAATTATATGACAAAAACTATATAATAAAAAAAATATAATTATATCTTTTTAAAAAGAAGTACCTACAGTCTTGTGAATTATGAAATCCTGAAATGTAATTTTAATAACCTTCACAAATGATAATCGTTTATATGTTACTGGGAACTTAAATATTCAGTTGATAGATTAAAATGATATACAAGAATAATGATCGTTCAAAGGATTTATGATTACACATTAGTCCTAATAAATCACATTTCGAAATCCGATTAGCGTTAGTGTGCTTATTGTTTGATTTCGCTTTGAACATTTACCGTTCTCTTATATTTAATTAATGACATGTGTATGTGCACATTTATGTAATTGATTTTATGACAACAACAAATATATTTTTGGACCATATCATCGATGAAATCTTATAAAGTCCATTTCATTTAGATTATATAATATGGTATGTATTATAATATTATATAATAATATATTATTAAATGACATTAATTACCTGAAATACCTATATTTATGTATATTTTAAAATATAAATTTATTGTTTAATCTCTTGAAACCCTCAAACCTAAGTAAAATAGAATGTTTAACATATGGGGCAAGATGTATGCACGATTAAATATTTGGCTTCGCCGACATATTTCTGAGAAGCATTCAAATTCAAACCCAGACAATACTTATCCTAACCACAGAGCTGTCAAAGGAATCGAACGTGATCCGATGACTAACCGAAAATTATGATTCTGATCGACTGACGTCCTCGAAAATGTATAATACAATAGGGATGTCCCACCCTATTTCTACCAAAATATCCTCATAGGATAATTTATAAACTTAAACATAGCAACACTTTTAACTTTAAAATGTGTTCCATTTTTAAATGATTTAAAAAGAAATCATATTTGAGTTGAAGTATGAGTCAGAAGTTCGTGACTAGCCATTTCCATGTTTTAATGTGTTTCATTGTCGAATTAATTTGATAATAAAAACAAATGACCAAATCAGTATTACGTATATGTAGTTTTATAGTGTGGGCTAACCCTGTCCTAGAATAAAGAAGTCTGCAATCCACTCACGTAAAGCGCAATCGGACAGATGGACTGATGCGTCACGTGCATTGGTGCAACGGGCGCACTCTTTGGCCACAACTTCAATTTAGTTAAAAGTACTGAGTGCAAGCGTGATCTAACTTCCCTCTTGGGAGGATTTGGCCTAGCTCTCGAAGTTTTTCCAGAATCCGGATTGAGAATGAATTCTCGACGTAAGTATGTTCTAAGTTCTATATTTTTACGAGGGTTGTGTTTGAGCGTCTCTATTTACAGCCTTTTCTTTATTCTTTATTTTTTCGGATTGCTCTTATTCGCTAAATCTTTCTTAGATTTTTTAAATGTGTAAAACTGTGTACCCAATTTAAGAAGTAGGATTGCAATTCGTTGATGACCTTGACATAATTGTTTATGATAAAACTATTATATATACACATAGAATAACTTAACAAAACTTTTATATTAACATTATACATATGTATGTTTAATTTTAAGCTAAAATAAATATTCTGAAATCTTCAAAAGTAAGTAATA
Source organism: Cactoblastis cactorum (assembly GCA_020352625.1). Taxonomy (NCBI): domain Eukaryota; kingdom Metazoa; phylum Arthropoda; class Insecta; order Lepidoptera; family Pyralidae; genus Cactoblastis; species Cactoblastis cactorum. The sequence goes on along the minus strand of JADGIL010021869.1, from coordinate 11,951 downwards.
TCGTAAAACAAGCTTATAGAAATTAAATTATGTTCTGTTTGAGAATTTAATCCTTAAGAGATAGGATTCGCGAGTTTTAACGCTGTATACCTACATAAAATATCATTTGATTAAGCCAGCTATCATGACTTGGATCTGTTTTTGTTTATAATTAATTTTGTCTTCCAAGTTTTCGCCACAAGCCACAATTATTTTTATTATTCTATTCGAAGATCTAAATTTATTGTGATTTTATCTCAGCTATGTTAATGTTGAGGAATGTCCTTCCGGATTTCATTTCAATATTTATTAGGCCTTACAAATAACTGAACCCGATTATTTGTGTCAGCACGTTAAAACACTAAACACTACATATTTAATTTTATTGATGTCTAAATAGAGTATTCCAAATTCGAAGTGAACAATAAAGTAAAGATAATAAATTTCCCATGTTAGTTCTAAATTGTATTTTTTATTCGAACACAAATAAATCGATTTGAACAAATCGAATACTTATCAGGTAAAATGACCGCTATAGATGGTATCGGTGAACATTCATGTTGGTTGTTGGTATCGAGTGTTTTAACAATGGCCGCCGCCGACGACATGTGTTACTTGGTCCGGAACCGCCCTACAAAATTAACATACAGTTACCGTCAAAAAAACCTTTTTAAAGTTGTGACATGACAATGATGCGTTAACATTCAGACAATGCGCCGTTAAAGTCAAGACTGGAAATTCGTATAGATGAATGCCTATCAGGTGAAGACTATTTTGTATACAGGAGTTATATTTTTTGAAATGAGAATAAGTAGTGAATATTTAGTTCTATATAATTCTGAATTTAGATATTACAAAAACAATCATTGTTATATATGTATATACCTATGTAACTGATGATTGCCACATTGTAAAATATTATCTAATAAGTTTTAGTAACGAACGCAAAACTTTAAAATATATCGTTCATTACAGAAATTTAAATGTATTTTCAGTAAAACATTTTCTTTTCTGTTCATAAGTATAATATTCATTGTTATAAAAAAAAAATATGGTTCATAGTGAATCTTAATTACATAATAATCTACTAAAACCTTGTGAATACTTAGAATGTCAATTACATCAGTTATCATCCAAATCACATTACCAACTGGAAGTGAACGCACGCAGCAATCTTAACCCGAAACGGTAGAAAGCCCATTTGTTTTCGTTCGTCTGTTTAAATGAGGCGTCTAAACCTCGCCTTGTGCTCAGCCTCATTAAATGTATAGAAAATTTTATTAATGGTCTTCGCTACCTGATGGTTTGTTCGTTCATTAAGATTATGATGCATGAGGTGGTTTGCTCACGACCTGAATTGTTAAGGGTCGATTAACCAATTTGCGTATGGGAAAGCCAAAAATTTTTTGCTATTATGAAATCTTGTATACTTGTAGTTGCAAATGTACACCATTTATTTCTTGGTTTTTATACTAGTATCTATTGTGTTATACAACCAACACCTTAAAAATAAATTAAAAACACGTACTTAATAAAATCGTTCCACCAAAAGTGTGTTATTCAACACAAAAATCTTGTTTTAATCCCATAAGACCAATGAAGATCGTATTACAGGATTATGTATATTTTATAGCCTCTTTATAGGTCCAACTTGAAAAACTTGAATTAAATCAGATCTTTCGGTGAGAAATCAATATTTTATTGCATGTCGTTACTGTGTCGGATTTTATTCTGATAGTTCAATTAAGATATATTATAGAAGAATGTCGGCGAAGTGAAAGTTATTTAATTTAGACTATAAAATTAATTTTTCATAATTTTATGTTTTATGCTAATTTTAGAATTTTCAATACATTTTTGTTAATAGAAAGCTATGTTAAAGGAGAAAACAAATCAAATGTTTAAAATAATATATTCAATGATAATTTTAAACCTTAGAATTGATTTTCCATCGTGTTCGATATGTAAGTATAACTCAATGATCTTAAATATTTTTAAAACATTTAATATTTAAATCTCTCAAACTAGTTTTGTTAATATATTCTTTTTATTTATAACCTTAATCTTTATAATGTAGTTTGTCGCAATGTCTTACGATATATTTATAAATTGGGAATGTCATCAAATATTTTGTCACGGAGCAATTTATGGCGGGAGAAGCGAGCGTTTTGTATAAATTAATTTCTTTTTACAATCGCCACCTACACCAGGCGAGCGTGAAGCTACAGCGGCATATATTTTAAAGCTAGGGCTGTCACCATGCTCGTAGTTCAATAGTGATGGATCAGTTACTCTTAAATGCAATACATAACTTACATTTTTAGTACTTCTACTGTATTATTGCAGAATGAAGACCTCGACTATCAAACATAAGTGGCATTCAGTTTCAAACTTTTGTTTAGATATTTGTATATAAATGTAAAAAGGTTATATGTGTCGTCAGGAATATAACAAAGTCATAAATATTAACTGAAAGTAAACAAAATAAAAACACACCCATAGATGGTAATCAAAAAATATCTCCCTTTAACAAATTTTATCACGTCTAAAACGACTTTGTGTTGACACTCAAATGTAGTTTTTTAGCCGTCCATCAAATAAATTACGCCTAATAGTCATCCCTGGGGTAGGCCGCCGACGGCTGGAGGCAGCCCTATTATAATTTAATGCGTAGCCAGCCCATTAAAAACCATTCAACGTGGTTATACTAGACTCAAGTGCATTAAGGCTGAAATATGTTACAAATAAAATACATACTTTTATATCATTTTGTGTTAAAGTTTCATGTTACAGCTATTTTGTATTATATCCCTTTTGGATAGAAAACTGACTAGCTTTAATGACTCGCGATTTTTTTTTGTCTAACAAACTGTGAACTATGTGAGTGTGATATACAACACATCTAGACTTACATTTAAATTGCTATGTTAAAGGCAAAGCCAAACGTAGAGAACCACAAATGTAGAGAATATCGTAAGTATATTATGCTAATAAATGCTAGCTTCACTCACTTAATAAAATGTACTTAGTGTTATATTCTTATTTCTAAAAGAAGTAAGTTCTAAGTAAGTAAAGTCTAAAGTAAGTAAGTTGTCTTATCGTGTACTTGATTGATCAATAGATTAATATAATAGTATGCTGCCAATAATAAATAAGACATAATTATTTATTATGGGCAGCATACTAAAACAATCTAAAGTTTAAATGCATATTAATTTTATATTATTTGTACATATATTGTTAAATAAATAGTAATTTATATAATGTTTTGTAGAGAGATGATTATATTAACTCTTTTTTATTTTATTCAGTACTTGAAACCGGAAACCACATTATATCTCATTATATCCAACTTAAATTTTATTTTAGCACAAACCCAGCAGTGAGCATTAGCTTTGCTCAAAATTCATTTAATAAGAACGATTACATTTTTCGATTCTCAGTTACAACGATTACATTACGGGACTCGTGTGGCGAACGTCGACCACAAAATTAAATACCACCTGTAGTTTAGTGGTCGAACTCATCGCATAATTACCGAGGTTTGACTCTAATGGTCAGACATCATTACAATTTATCGATGAAACTATTTATTTAAATTTAAATGGCCCAAACTAGTCACGATTTCGATTCGATTTAAATATTTATCGAGTTTGTTTACTTAAATAATGGAATTAAAATTCTTAATATTTACAAGAGTGGTTAAAATTACAGCTTTGATGATATAACGGTGACATATTTGACACAATATAATCTATGAATATAATATGCACCAATGAGGGATCTAGTAAAATATTATACTTTTGTCATTATCTATATGTATTATTACCCTTAATCCACGCTATGAGGGATTGGTTCAGCATGTACATCATTTAACATTTTTAGTGTGAAAAGGTTTTGACTACTATTTCTACAAACTTTTTATTACTAACGTTATTATTTTTGTTCTACTTTGATTCACTGTGAGGAGTTTTTCAGATTCGTCATTATATTTGCGATATGTCACAAGACATGTGTAATAATGTGGGTAGAATTGTACTACTAATTGTAATACTAAATTCTGTAATTATTGTAAATAAGGAACTTTTGACACAGCAAATGCGAAGGTGGGATAGTGCCTATTAATAGTATATCATGTCGTAATATCAAAAGATAATAGCTGGCTGTCCGTCGGTTCACTGCTCTTGGAAATTAATTTAAAGTGCATAGGAGTGGTAATTACAACGGCAAGTAGCCATTAAAGCTATAAACAGACGAATCATCCCACATTTTGCATCGTAATAATGCGCATAAGTAATATGATGTAGGATAATAGATTGTTCGTTGCTCGTGAAAGTTTACCTATGTAGGTAGTATATGTTTTCATGGGTACAGAATATTCATAAACTACATATATCAATATATGCGCATGTTTATGTACATAATTTATCATAGTACTTGATACTTTAGGCAAGGCATGTCATGTTCATATTCAGCGGTGAATTGGCATTATATATATAATACTTACGGCCTTCGACTTGCTAACTTCACTTCACTTTGTAGAATACTTGTATATATTATGTACATTAATTACAAATGGTATAAAATTTATTGTTCGCATGACGGCTAAGCCCTTTGACCTCGTAATAACAGCTTACAGTGATTCGGTTAATTACTTTTATTTCGTTCATATTGTATGCGCGTGCTTTGTTTCGCGGCATGCTAAGTTTATGGCGAATTAGCCCCGCCCCTCACCTGCCCCTCCACAGCGTTCTGCTTTTTGATTGGTCCATCTAGTCTTTGTTTCTTACCGCTTGTTTAAATTAACCGGTCGATTTTTTAACGAACTATGAAAATTATGAACGAATAATGGAGTTTTACTTCCGATTGGGGTACAAACTGACCACATTCAAAATAGTCAAGTCAAATGGTTTAACATATGGTTTAATAATGGTTATTATATGTTTTAAATACTAGATTTCTAAATTGATTTATAGAAAGAGAGTATTTTTACAAGTCCGATTAACGATCTATAAAATAAAAAAATTCAATAAGTAAATCAATTTCAAACTTGACTAAGTCAAAGCAGTGAAAGTCAAGAGAAAAAACAAAATCACCATCAATAAAAGACATGTCATAACCAGAGCTTGTCCAATTTCGTTTGTCCGGCATTATTTTTCTCCGGCGGTCCGTATATTTCTCATAATTATTTCTTGAGAAACGTTTAGCAGTTTCGTGGGTGTTCGTATGCGTGCCGCACGCATGTCAACGGCAATGGCTACTTATGACGTCTTAGAAGTGATGGTAGAAACTAATTGAAAGCCTTGTTGCATTTAGTAGATACACGTTACTCTACAATTCATACTTCATTCATCTTGCCTGTCCGTTGATAACGAGGCTGCATTTCATGAGCCTTACAAGCTAAACAGTTGAAAAAAAAAACTTGTTTAAAGGAAACGTTTGAAAAAATAGAAGTTAAAAATTTGATGTATGGAATTTTATCAACGATAATAAAGTTAAAAAACCGGTACATCAATGCAAAATAATTTTTTCTTTTTTCTGGTTAAAATAACCAAGTGCAAATGACGTAAGGGTATTTAGTAATACAAAAAGAAAAGAATGTAAGATTTTCCCCATTATATTTTTTTCTTAAATGTCAAAAAACACATAGTAATTTTGGAGTTCCTAACGTATTCTTATAGTGTTGTTCACATTTCCTTGATGGACTATAATGAGAGTCGACATGGTTTAAGTTTAATTTTAAATATATTACAGTCAACAATATAACGATTTTGTGTTAATGTGTGTCGCTAGTTTGATTCTGTCTTTTACAATTAAAAAAGTGTGATAAAAATTATGCGCGATTTTTCCGTTACTCTTACGAATTACAAAATAAAAAAAGCCTGTTAATTAGAACTTGTTACTTCTAGAAGCATTTTTTTAAAGCCAATTATTTTTATATTTCTGTACTTATCATTTTAACGATACCCTTCATAAAAACATAGATAAATTCCCCTTTCATAATATAAGGCGGTGTATATTACAGTAACAACGATATGTTCATAATTGAAATAACATACACTTTGATTAAAAATTTCTGAAGAACAATAATCCAATAAATATTTAAATTCCCCAACCCATCTTAAAAGGGTTCGGTCAAAAATGGCTCACGATAAATGGCTGATTGAAGGGTCCGCCCTAATCTTGCAAAAGCTGTAGAAAGAATCCCTAGTAAATTGTCCTACTTTTATATTTGCTGGAATACTAAATCTGCTGATTGATCCAAGCACATTAGAATGAAAAACAATATCAGCTTATAATTACTTAAATGTTAGTAAGTACTTTTTTAAAAATTGATGAAGACAATATTTTTACTACATTTAAACTGAGCATTTTAAGAAATATAATGAATTCTAGTGGTTTGCTGAATTAGTAGTTAAGAGATCTGTAAATGGAATAGGTACGTCATCATGTACAAATATTTTTAATAATTATAATTTAAAAAAATGTATGAATTATGAACGGTTCGTAGACCTGTATCTACTGAAAATGTGACTGCAGACAATAAATAGACAAAATGAAGCTTTCGCGGCGGAACAAAATAAATTCAGTCTTCTCGAAGGAATCACTGCAATTATTCGACTCAATGAACGCAAATCGATTCAATCGCTGCTTTATGATGTCGATTGTCGATGCAAAATCGAGTTTATAAAATATTTTGTACGTGTTCGCTTCCCCAAAAAGACTCATTTGTCGTCGGATAATAAGATCGGGCCGCCATGAGAATGGGTAATTTGTATCGAATAAAAAAACTTGTAAATGGGTCTTAACACTATAATAAAAACGGAGATATGGGCTTGGTGGGTCGGATCGAGAAATGAATTTAGATTACAGGTTAGCGCCGACTAAGTGTGGGTTCGTGGTTCACCTGTGCTTGTAAAAACTTTGGGCAAAAAATCCGATGGACAGCGACAAAGACTTGTTTTGTTGAACTTTTTTTTTACATTTTGGATACCTCGTCTTGTTTATCCCATGAGATGACAGATAGTTACTTCACGAATTATTGAATATGACATGTGTTTGTTATACCATTTTTTATCAAAAATGGCTCGTCTTTTGTGGTGTCAACAACAAAGTTTTGTCGAGAAAGCAAGAGTATTAGTGAAAAGTAGTATTTAGTAAAAAAAATAAATCAGCCTTTGCATCAAATGTATCAGTAGATTTACCAAAAACGTTCATTTTGGTCACTCTAACGGCACCCTAGTAAAAGCTTTTTGTTGAAAACTCAGTTTTTCACGTTGATAAACACAGTTTCTTTTAAAGCCATCTCTATCAAAATACATTTTCTGGACATTTTTTTATGTCACAGTTTTTTCATATACGACGCGACACAGCCGAGCCATTTTCGACCGCCATCGGCTTATTACGGTCTTATGACAAAAAGTAGAGTGTTTTTAAGTTACCCGCTGTGTTTTTGTAGGTGTCATGTGGCCGAATAAGCATTGCCTTTTATAAAAATAACAGGAATTTAATAAGTAGACCGTTTTAAATATCATGACCATTTTTTTAGTGAGCATGTGCCTATATCTTTTCTTATTCTTGTTTTCTTTTAGATTTAATTATCTGTTTATAATATTAAACTTATTTTCCTAGCGCCATCTAAGTTTGTACTTAGTTTAGTTTTTATAAAAAGAAAATTAAGTAGACAAAAATATTTTCAAATAAAAATTTGATATGGCTTTTGTTCCCATATTAAATTAACATAATACAAAAGGCATAAATCTCAATAAAATACATACAGTAATATCGTAATCGAACTTACACATTCTACGGCAATTGAAAGTGCTGATGTGATCACAACACAAAGGACTGTGCTCGGTAAAAAGAGTAGCAAGCAAGTGTTGCCCGCTCCGGCAGAACCGGTTACACCGGGGGAATAGTTCCGAGCGTGAACTTATACAAGTACCCGTATATAAAGACCGCTGTTCACATTGGACCAAGGTTTTGGTAGACCAACGTGTATACACTTAATTGATACCTATCAATACTTATTTTATTATTAACATTAAAACGAAACCCTAAAAACTAGAAGACTTTGTTTCTTGAGATAAGAGCGTCAATCTCTGCTAAAAAATTGTTTCAGTGTTTAATAGATATTTTATCTAGGAAGGCCGATTTTTATCCTGTAATTTCCACGAGAAACAGAACAGTGTGGCAGCACGGTCACTAGTAACAATATACGCTAGAATATAAACATAATATGTAAGTTTTTGGATTAATGAATTTTGGTTATGATACAATCACATTGTTGTTGATGAATCTTTCTATGCTACTTAGTTTGCAAATATGCATGCAGATAATGTGACTTTTAACTTATTGTATATAAGATATTTCTTGGATACTTTAAACTTATGATAATAATTATAAAAGCTTTTAGACTATTTAATAATTAATAACAATGGATGCAAGATTTTCACGTCTATCTCTCAGTCAGTGCTTTTTTTTAATTCAATCTCGGCCTTTCATCGTAGCCCAAACCTTGGTCTATCGTGTGTATCGGGCTTTAACTATAAGACGGTCCTACTCCGTGACTAAATACGTGCCCACGCGCAACGACTTTAATACTTCGAATTATTTCTCAGTAAGAACCCATAATTTTAGTTCGGGAGCTCCAGTCTAATTAAATTTTAACGCACGTTTTACGTAGACGCCACATAATACGATTATAATTGAGTTTTGATCAGTATTGAATTTGTTTGATGCGGACCGATTTGTTGTACGTGCTCAGAGTGATAGGAGCGTTTATATGGAGATATAATTGTTTTATTTTTTAAATTGATCACATTGCTTTTTCCATCCTAAATTGCTCTTGTTTCTCCATTTAAAATTTATTGAACACAATGAGTTTTATATTTATAGCATATAACTGATCAATTATTATCATCCAGAAATTTCTGAATTATTCTCTATTCAATAGTAAGTAACACTTAGATTTTTAAGCCTTATTGAATATCTTCTTCTTAATGTTATCATAATAATTCTCTAAATATATCTTCAGAAACGATCACTATGGTGCTCAAAAGACCAATCACAACTCACCAAATGATATAAATAGGGGAAAAATGTAATATGAATCTGATGAAACGAGCTTTGTAAAAGGAATTTAGATAATAAATTCATAGCTTACTCAGTGATTTCCAGAGATACGATTTTAATGTTGGAAAGCGATTGCCGTTTGAACGTTGTCAAAGTAAAATGGTCATCAATGAAGAATGGAAATAAATCAACTTCCCTTTTACATTCATTAGTTTCATAAAAATACCGCCCTGCTGCATACAAAAGTCGGCGAATAAAAGCTCGTTAAAATCACTCGGTGCTCGACCCTGAATAAAAGTTTCCAACGTTTTTTTACCTATATGAAAATAAAAAGAGAGATCAGGAAGTGAAGCGTATTTAATCATTACAAGCGTGGCAGCCATTTTATTATCTCCTGAATTAATTTCAAATTTGAATCTATTAACATAATTAAGTAAATCTGTCAGGGGTCAGTCGAGGCGAACCCGTGATCTTTTGTTTGCATATCGTTTAATATTTTGATAAACTGTTTCTAACGGCGTTATTGGTGCTTTTTGTTGGTAAGAGATAAGAACTGGTTTGGTTTGGTATGAAGATACAATTACAAAAAATAAAGATAATAATTTAAATAATTGAAAGAAACGGAGCTAGAACCATTGTAACACATTTAAAACATACTTATTTCTCATAAAAAGAAACAATGAATGATTAAATAACAAATTATGTACACAACGTAATAAATTAGTGTATAAAAATGAATTATATTGAAAACAAAACAAATACAAACATTTGATAGTAACTAGCAATCAGACACTAATCTATATATAAGCGAACAAAACATGCTGGTTTGGGAGCGAAAGAAAAACGTAGAATATTATTTCTGAGACTGACTAAGTAGTAAGAGATAAAGACGTAATATGTGTATGTATGATATTCTTTAAAAATATAGAAGAACATACAAAATATACCTTTTTCTCTTCTGAACCAATTCTCATCGCCAACAAGCTATCTTCCGATGTTCTTACAAACTAAGATAAATACCTCAATCATAATGTATGTTATTGATGATTAAAGCTTCTTTCTAATTATCTTTGGGCATTTACATGCTGATTAAAGTATTTTACCATTATTTCATACATAAAATCACCCGAGTCACTCGAGTACGACACAAAATGCGTGACATTATTTTGATTCATTACGTAGTGTACGCCTAAGTTACAAGTTGTTATTAAACTTTGTTCAAAGATTAATTGCTCTCAATTTGTCACGTTTAGTAAACGTGTAATCAAATATTTATTAAGTTATTAAACTTAGTTAAATGGATTAAATCAATTTTAGATACAAACAATTTTACACGTGAAACATTTATAAATATGAAAGTCCGGGTACTAGACTTTGACAAGCGTGAAGACTGATCACCATAAAAATAACTTTGACATTCAAACCAGTTCAATGCGCACCACCATAAATAATTTCAACACCGCCAAGAAAAACAGTATTCAGATCATAAATATCTTCTTAATGGACAGCGGCTGTAATATTTCTTCCCTCATCTGCATTACTTCTGTAAAAATAACAAAATAGTTGCCGCGCAAGATTGCCAGGCCGATAAGCCTCGCCTGACTGCATAGAACGAGGTACTTCTACCTTTTGTTATCTCGGCCGTACAAATTACGATCGTAAACTGGCGGGTTAGGATTGCTTTTCGCGGTTTTTTTCTTTATCTGCAAGTTGTTAGGTTGAGATTTGTTGTCGCGATAGGCGATTCTCTCGGCTGTGGCAAGGACACGGCTGAAATAAAACTATATTATTGAAGAGATAACCAGCGTCCGGCCTAATGGCTCAGTCATTTTGATAACTCAAGTCTCGTTCATCTTTTACTAATTCCATTAAAAAGTCCGTAAAACAATATTTTATAACAAATACATTTACAGATAAACATTAGAGACACAGACCAATTAGAAAAAGATCATTTTCTATCATGTCCTGACCGAAGATTGAATCCGGAATCATCTAAGTAGCGGTCAAGCACGTTGATCGTTACACTAGAAAGGCATGTAGTATGTAGATCAGTCTTTTCATATTTATTTTCAATTAAATACAATCGTTAAATCTTTATATTTTCCAATTTAGACATTAGTTATTATCAAATTTGACAGATATAATAAGTTACTTTATAAACAAGATATTCTACGCCACCACCGATGGTTATTATGCACTCTTGTTTTTGTATATATGCAAACTCATCGCTCCTTATAAAGAGCTAAATCGCTGTGAGTTTGTTATTCCACTTGGGGAGACGAGCACCAGTAATCATATCACGTACTACCATATTAGACAAGTTTTCAATGAATTTTAATGCGAACTCCCCTGGACAAGAGAGAGAAGCCAGTTGAATTGATTGTGGGAAGTGATTGATCGAATGACGGCTATCGAGCGCTTTATCGATTATTTTACTGTCACTTTAAGTGGTTTAAATGTTTCCTCTTCTTTATCGGAGTAATAGAGCTAATAATAATAAAAATTAAGTCACAATATTCTTCGCTTCAACAATAGGCCCTTTATACCTTTTTTTAATGATTGATGAATCATGTTATTGAAATAAAAAAAAATCTTTAAAATAGCGAATTTACTCTATTTATCTTAGTAAATACAATAAAAATCCAATCATTTTATTTTAAAAATTTAGAACTCATGTTGCTAACGAGACAGACTTAAACTGCTTGTAGGGAATTCTGCTACTCGAGCTAAAGTTATTACGAGTACATAGCGTTTTCTTTGTTCTGACCATTTAGACAAACATTTTTGCCATCGCGAACTTAGGCCCGTATTTATAGATCTCTCTCAATACTGGGAGATCAGCTCAAGCGAACTACCAAGCTGTTCCACGTAATAATAAACATCACTTGGTTGTCATC
>JADGIL010021834.1:1612-13462 GCA_020352625.1 Cactoblastis cactorum | reverse complement strand
TGATCCGTCTGCACGTTTGCCTCCCTCTATCATAAAAAAAATTGTATGTAGACTTCTTGTATTTTTTTATAAACGCACCTTCATCGTCATCTCTATGTTTTTCTGTGTGTTCACGTCCATAACGTCGAGCAGCCGTCTGGAGCCGACGCACATGCGCACGTCGTTCACCGTGAAGTTGCTGGTCGGCACCCTGAAACAAACGAAAATTTATACCTTAAACTTTTGAAGAGTTTCTTTTTATTTTAACCTCCAACGCAAAAAGAGGCATGTTATAAGTATAACGTGTGTGTGTTTTTCAGTCTGTCTGGGGCATCATAGCTTTCAAACGGGTGTGAACCCATTTGGATAATTTTTTTTTGTTAGAAAGCTGACTTAATCGAGTGTTCTTAGCTATGTTTTAAACACCCGACGCAAAATGGAGGGGTGTTAAAAGTTTGCGTGTATGTTGTGTCGAGGGTTTTTTAAACTTAATTAAAATATTTATTAAATATGGACGTGAAAGTGGCTTCATAAGATCTAAACCAGAATTGGGTTTGAAAAAAAATATTAGTGATTCTATTGAGAATAAAGAAACTATATTGTGTAGATGTGTAAATTATATATCGTTGTCTATATTGGGAGAGTCAGGTCAAGATAATAAATTCATAATTAGACTTAAAAACTCGTATAGAAATATTCGAGTAAATACACTATTAGTTAAATTGATTTCAAGTCCGGTTCAATTTGTGTAATTTGTTCGTATACTACATAATATAGACATCGTTAAAAACTGGAATACTTTGTTTATAAGTGGTTTAAGTTTACTGTTATCAAAAACTTCAGTAGTGGTTAAGTGTGATTAACCACTACTAAAAACCAATAAATATTTCTTATTTATGTGTTTTTTAAGTATTCAAATCTACAAATGTACTTCCAAGAGTCCATTACTTCCAGCACTACAAAACGTCTAAGTAAAAGCAATGCTTCAATTATTACCGGACCGATTCTAAAACACCTTGTAATAAAAAATATGTCATCAAGATTTCAGAATCAATCCATTTTAGGCGTATAATGTCTGACAACGATTTATAGTATGTACCTAAAAGTTGCCGCTTACTTGAAGCAGTAGTTAAGATAACACCAGCCATAGATAAACGCAGTCAACACTTTGGTGTTGCAATAGTCCATAGACAGCGGTGATCAATAACCATCAGTTTACCCGCTTGCTCGTCGCTATATTTTGTACTAGCTTTTTCCCGCGGCTTTGCTCGCGGCAAATTCGGTGGTGGGGGAAAAAGAAGACAAAAGGTAGCCTTTATCACTATCCAGCCCTTCTTCTATTTCCTAACATCACACTAATCTGTTACTTCGTTTTGACGTGTAAGACGGACAAAACAAACAGCCTTTACTTTAAATGGATTAAATAATAATAAAAATAAACAGTGATTCTTCTCTTGCTTGTGGACATGTCCCAGTTAATTTATTATTACTACTAGCATTATTATTATTACTAGCATTTACCCGCGGCTACCTTTGCCTCACATAATACTGGACCCCATAGGATATTTGCGAAATCCCTTACTAACGAGCACCTTGTTGTTTCTAAGATAATAAGAATAAGTTGACCTTTCCCTATTCATTTAGATTTTAACAATTGTATAAGAAATTGTTTAAGTTAAAAAAAAATAGTTTCTTTCATGAACAAAATTCATGAACTGAAAAACAAATAGTGGCAAAAGTTCTATAATACATTTTAAATGCCCCCAAAATATTTGAACTACATATCCACCATTCCCGCGACCAGAATAGTAAATGACATAACATTATCAGGAAGAATAAAATGAGTCGCACATGCGCAGAAATTCCCTGCGAAAGCGGGGGGAAGGTGGAAAAGCGGGAAGGCCGCAGTACGCGCTGTCATGTCTACAGGGAATGACTGTTTCACTGTCCAGAGTTTATAGCGTCGCGAAATTAAGTACGATATTCATCGGAATCTTAGACTTATGAATATTATTATATAACAGTACAGTACAGTACACGTCTTTATTCCTTATTGGGTAGACAGAGCCACGAATTACGACAAGGAGACGCTTAGCAGAATGGTGGGCTTTTTAATGGAATGGAGATTCAGATAGTGTCAGGCTGCTAGCCCTTCCCCCTAATATAGGCCCTTTCTCTCGACTAACTTTAATAATCTGCGCGACAAGAGAAGCAGCCATTTTCCACGTTTTTCTTTGGCTCTCAGACCAGCATGGAAGCATTATGAAATACGATTCTACACGTATTTTTTCTACACAGTTACGGAAAGGTCATGAGCAAGATGATCATGCGACAATATTTTCTAATTATATTACACATGACTTACAAACATAAATTTGGAAAGTTAATCTCAGAGTTGTATTTTCAGGGCAATATATAAGATTTTACAAAGATACTTGACCTAAAATTTGCAAATGTTTCCTGAAGGTAACTAACTTACATGTCGCGTTTCTCATTATTTTTCCATAATGAATATTTTAATAAGGCCAAGAACAGAATAGTTATGGCATCTCGGGGAAGGACAAAAGGATCGGTACATGCGCTTCGATATTAATTTGCTGAGGAGGGAGGGGACCTGCAAGGTGAAGAAACGGGATGCGGACGGCAGTACGCGCCTAGTTTTGTACAAGGGATGGCGTGTACATTATTGAAGGAGGACAGACGACGCAAAAATTATAACTCAATCGCCGACGTGAATAAGCCGTGAAGTGTGAAAAAATTACTTCGTAATGATTATTAGAATCGGGGGTATTTTTACTAGGCGGTTTATTAAACATAATTAAATCTACCTTTACACATAAGTAGTTCTGGCAACACACCTCTTTTTAAATGAAATTAAGACTTATTCGATGCCCATTTATACAATTTCAACTATCTTAGCAACATTTTGCCAAAACATTACAAATTTATAACATGTTTATTACATTACACACTTCGATTCCAATCCTAGCATTTGGAATGATCATAAAGTGCAATTTGAATACAGTATAGAGTGCAACGATTGCCTTCTTTAAAGCGGACATTGGAGTTTATAAATCATTTCACTATATTATAACACTCTTACTATTAGCTGTACTATATAATACTCTTATTTTATTTCGGCAATGTTGCCATATACAATCGGTATATGGCAACATCGTCAAAATAAAGTACATTTCCTCGGTACGGTGGTTTATATAATAACAAAAGTAAATTTATTAAAATGTGAAAAAACTGAACGGGTCTCTATGCTCTGGTAAAACTGATTAATTTTTCATACATTTATGTAGATTGATGCTCAACACATCAACATTGACGTTTAGATGGTAGATACTAAGTAGTAGTATTGCATAAAATGGCGCTCACTATCCCCCGCGAAAAACAAAGAACAGACGACAACGTAGGCGTAATACAATACAAACAATAATTGCAATATCATATCGTAGTGACGCTGTAAAAACTTGAATTTAGACGGTTGCAATGTTAGCTGAAGTGTATAAAAATTATTTCAAAGACATTTTGTTTGGAAAACTCGAAATGGCCAGCTAGCCGCACATGCGCAGTCGTTAGATAAGTTGTTTGGGCGCTCTACAGCCGACGGACACATCGCGTTAGTACGCCCCAAAAGTCGGACGCAAACAGACTGCTGCCGCGGAGAACAAGAATAACGCGGAAATTATGACGCTACTTTTTCAGCATAACACTTTCCTATAAAGGGAAACAAATATGATTTGAGGTCCCCATTTTCATGCGATATCCGACGAAAATGAGAATGAATGTATGCATTCTTAGTGAGTAATATCCTCACTACTTCACTAGACGTGCTTAAATGTTTATCAATACAAGTATAAACATATATCGAACTCACTGTAAAGCCTTGAACGACTCGGGCTTTACAATACAACCACTTAAACTGAAAAAGCGGAACCACATTTCACACATTCATTTGTACTAATATACACTTCGCTCAGAAAGTACATATTAATAGATACATAGTGATTATCATAATAATATTCTCTTTATATTTTTTAACGTCTCTTAAAATTAGTATAGGTTCTTTCAGAATCTAACCACAACTGTTTTGCAGGGTTCCGTTTTCAAATGACAAGGAACCCTTATAATTTCGACACATCCGTCTGTCCGATGTCATGTGACTAAGTATCGGTATAAAAGGTTTAATTTGGAAGATAGAAATGTATTTAATGAAAATTAAATAAAAAAAACCGTTATAAAATTGTACAGTAAGAAAAATGAAACTATTTTACTTTATGCTGCTACGGAAAAATTGTTTATTAGAAACCAAAGCCTTGTGGGGTATAGTAGGTTATATCAGTCATAAGATAGCTTTGTGTAAATAATGCAGAGGTCTTGATTGCCTATAATGTAGAGGTTCCTAAAACAGAATTTTGAAATAACAATATTTTGTGAAAAATTTTTTTTCTTTTTTCTAAAAAGTTCGCTTCTAAGTAGCAAAGTCTTTCCTCCCCCCCTACTTTTAAACTATGCAGTGAAAATGTAGGTACTTACGTAGAATTCAATTTAAACTTCAAACTAAAATAGGTTTGAACAAAATCGGTTAAGTAGTTTATGAGTTATAATATAATTTATATATTTACCTAAACTATTTCGAAACTGTGGAACAAACGTGTTTTTTTTAAACTCTAAAGTTAATGTTACGCAACCCTTAGTGAGCGAGTCCAACTCACACTTGGTTGTTTATTTTTACCAAATCAACGCCATTTTCAACCATTGATTAATGCTAACGCAACTTTCAATTATGTTTAAGGATAAAAATACACCAAAATCTGAGACGCAAATAAATCACGAGATTAGTAAAAAAAGATAACTCCAGTTCCCAACTACCTACCTGGAGAAATATTTAAGGCACAAGTATTTTTAAAAATGAAATAAACTAAATAATTTAAATAAATAAATGGCCAAGTGCGAGTCAGACTCGCGCACGAAGGGCTCCATACAATTATTTAAAAAAAATGCATAAAGTGAAAGTTGTATGGGAGCCCCCTTAAATATTAATTTATTCTGGTTTTTAGTATTTGTTTTGAAGAGGCAACAGAGATACATCATCTATAAAAATTTAAGCTACCTTTCACGGTTCAGAGACAGCCTGGTGACACAGACAAACAGCGTAGTCTTAGTAATAGGGCTCCTGTTTTACCTTTTAGGTTGGAACCCCAAAATCAGAGACCTCGCTCGCGTCTTTTTGTTCTTATTAAATTAAAAAGTACATACTTATCATAATTTTTGTTTATATTCTTTGATGAACTTCCAGGTGAAATAAGAAGTATTAATCCTTATGTACTGTCAATAATAGTCTGAGTGGTAAACTAAATGCCCACTTTGTTACGCATTAAAAAATAGTCTATAACACTACTGAACAGTGTAGCTTTATAATTATGTAAGAATTTTCATGGTTGAGTATTCCTGAAGACAAAGCCTTTTTAAACAAACAATCAAAGTTAAAAACTTTACCTCTTTATAATATTAGCATAGATACAGATTCGAGAATGACAGAAATAGGAGGTGTTAAAAAAATAAAAATAATGATATATAGTAATCCTTTAATTTTATGACTTACCTTAACCCCAGTCCAGTTTTTTCTTTGAACAGCAAAGGTGTGGTGAAACCATTTTTCTGGAGATAGGCGATTGTGATCTCCGATCCATGCATCTCCAAAACTGAGCCAGAGTGCTCAAAACGGGGACTCTCCAGCTTATCAGCCAGAGAGAACCCCCGGCCCCCCTCCGCTTCATCATCACCAAGAGCCCATTCATCTGAATAGAGTTTTCTTTGCTTGCGTTCACGCTGTCATTAAAAAAAACATTTTAGTGATAGGTTTTGCTTTTGCATAGAACCGATTAGAATGCATGTTTTTTAGGTTATTTCAATATAACCAGTAGTAGTAGTAGTGATAACCATGTTCATATTTTGATATTTAATGTTAATAATATTTAATTTAAGAATATTGGGATAAACCTAACTAATGGATTTTGGAATCAATACATTATAGCCATAAGTGTTATTGTTTATACATTGTAGTTTAAAAATGAATGATTCAATTTATACATTAATACATTTGTTAAAGGCTACAAAATATCTAACAATTTGCTTCTAGCTACAGCAGTATTTTATTTTCAGTTACAAAAAGCAGACTATTGTATAAATAACCAATTTAATTATATATAATTATAAAGCACTCACCGACCTATATCAAAATATTTCAGACAGTTCAATATTGTTTGTGACATAGATTGAAGAGAGCTATTATTTCTCTCAATCCTTTTCTTATTATTCATAGCCTTTTCTAATATTACTGATTGTCATTAATTTAAATACCTACGTCACATAAAATCTATTTGCTCAATGTATATAGTATAGGTACCTACTCACGTAAATTAAAAGAAGAAACTAAAGCAAGGACAGAGAAATAAAAACAAGCAATAAATTCACATAAAAGTTTTGATGTAGCTGTTGTTGTAATGTAGATTTTTCTTTTTGCATCAGAACAAAGCGTGGTTTAGTGGGTTGAAAACTATGATCACTGTGAAATACGCAAGTAAAACCTAATATAGATGTCGATAAAAACTAGATATTAGGTGTATTTAGGCTCGCCATTTGCCATCGTGTAATTGTTCGGTGGGACGGAAGATTAGCCGAGAAATAAACTAGATTAGGAGCGCGCGACGTGTGGCCGCACGGCGCACACTCGCTCGCCTACCTCTCGGCACTCCGTGACTTCGCTCCGTCCTCCGACGGCCGCGGGAGGGATACGCCTTCGTCCCTACCAGAACTGCAATATGCCTAGTGACTTTGTCGAAGCGCGCACCTTTCAGACATATTTTCACTGCCGCTTTATCTCAATGATACAACCTCCGAATTTATTATAGATTTTAACACCTTCTCGCATGCGCGAATACATACAGCCGCCGCGTTTTAAACTCGGTCGCATGCAGCATGATCGCATAAAAACTGAGTCCGATGACCCTCAATGACGACGATCATTACATCCAAAACAATATTTTCTTGAAATACATATTCATCGGAATCTCACAAGTTAACCAGATCGATACACGATGCAGCGATGCACCATTTCATGTTTACGTGATCCCAGATAAAGCCACCATGGCGTCACCCGGGACTAAATACGTAAAAAAATAATAATAAGCACTTACCAGTTGCCGCGGAACTTGTTTCTTAGCACTCGGCAGTGTTTCCGACATGTTTGAGTTTGTCAGAAACACTGCTACGCGAAATTATCACTATTTTACGTAAATATTTTACACAGAGCACGAGAAAAAGTAACGCAATCCACCATTTGCAATAGTCGACACTGCTGCCAACATTGCGGCGAGCAATCACTCTGATTATTTACTATAGGTTGGTAGAACGCTTAAAGCCCTATTGGTTTATTTATAAATCGCCATGGCGGGAATATTCAAAACATCGTAAAAGGTTATTTTTTTGGTAGAGAATGTAAGTATCTCATTTTGGTAATCAAAATTCGGTACACTAAAGAAAATTTTACAAGAAAGCTAATAAATAACATAAAGTTACATTTATTTGAAAAACGTTAGAAAAGTGATATGAATTGCATGAATTCATGTGATGTATTCCATTACTTGCATCTAGTCTTTGTTTAGTAGAAATGAGAAAATATATTTTTCAAATAAATATATGTATATGTTAAAATTATTTTATAGTTTAATAGTAACTGTTGTATTATTCAAGATTTCATGGAAATAACGTAGCATATTAGAATGTTGTAACGAATTACAACATTTAATTTTTTTCATCTATAAATTGTTTGATGTTATATGAAACTAGAGAAAAAATAAGGTAGCCATATTTTTTTATTTTTCAAAATATGCAATTTTTCATATTAAATTTTAATTCTGGCTCATTCTAAAAGGATGAAAGCGACTTGTGACGTCACGAAAATGGTCTTATACAAATAGAAACAGTGCCTGGTTTTGGAAAAAATTGAAACACTGACATCTGCAACTTGTTGTCACATTGACACTTGTAATGTTTTTTTTTTAAACATTCTTTTACGGCTCTGGACCTAGTCCTTACTAGCCAAAAGACATAAGCCTAGTGTGGACCGTAATTGTGACGTCACAATGTATTTTTCAGTTTTTATTTTCTTTTCTACAAAATAAATTCCTTAAAAATATATTATATATTTTTTTTATATACATGAAACGATAACCGAGAAATGGTATTTTTTATTTTAGGGGTTCTGAAAAATGAAATATTGTCAATTGGAATAAATTTGTGCTATACTGACATTTAAATATCCAAATAATATTTGAAAGATGCCCAAAGACAGTGAATTTTTTTATTGGTCAAATACAAGGACGTTAAGTCAAATAATTGTATTATTAATTAAATATTTCAATAAAATTGTAATAATGTGTAAATATAAAAAGACTTTTTTTCCTTATACGAAATATCTTCGAAATATACATAAAAAAAGATTAATGTAAAACGCTTTCATTCATTATATATTAACGAACGCTTTAAAATGTTTAAACACCGTTCCCCCTATAGTATTCATTAGCGGAATTATAATTTATTAAAAAAAAAGGTTAAGCATTAAGATTTTAGTTTAAATAAAAAATATATATATTTGTCAATAACTGGACTTTACGACCTCCGTGGTGTAACGGTTAACGTATTTGACTGATACTCAAGAGGTTTTAGGTTCTATCCCCGGTCAGGTCATGATGGAAAATGATATTATTCCGATTGGGTCCTGGCTTGGATAATTATCTATTTGTTATATACCTAATATAGTATCGTTAGTATCCCATAATACAAATTTCGAACTTAGTTTGGGGCTAACTCAATCTGTGTGATTAGTCCTTATTTACATTTATTTATTAGGTTTGATAATTTGGAACCCCTAGCCATAGAGGTAGTACCTATGGCAATATATACTCTAAGCTAAGGCTATTACTATATAAAACTAGGCAAAAGCGAAGCTTTTACGGAGACGCGATTTCCTGTCTATTAATTATATCAATCTGCTTCGTAAGATTAATTAGTAAATTTAAGTTTCCCCCTTAACTAAAGTGTTATAATTTTCTATAAAATACCACAAAACTGTCCCGGAAATCGGGTATAAGAAATAAACTCTACCTGCTCTAACTTTTTTCTGTCAGTACGCGGCTCACGCGATAGCGCATGTGATTTTCGCCGTTGTTGTTTTTCGTAAAGGTTTAATTTAAAATCTGGCATATATTTAAAATTCTTAAGAAGTAGATGTGTTATTATTATTATCTGAAAAATAAACGTGTACCATTTATCGATAATATCTTTGTGAATTTAAAATTTACAACAGATGGCGCTAGTATGTGTAAGAGCCAATGTAGTTTCTTCTAATTTTACCTAGATGGCGTTAGTAAATAACTAGTCGCAACTTTATATATATGAGTAGTCGTATATCGCTTACATAGGTGCTACATATACATACATTATTTAAAATATGAATAAATTAGCAATACATATTTTTTATCTTATGATTCTGCATATTATGTAAATGCATTTATCTACGTACTAAAACCTGCAAAATACATAGGTACATTTAAATTTGTCTATGACGAATGAAGTGTGGAGAGTAATTTTATTTGGATATAAGGATATAAGCTTTTGATTAGAAATGCGCTCTAACTAAACCTTGGATAAATAAAAAGCGGAATATTTACTCATGATTGAAAAAAATACACATTAAAAACGATTTTTTATTTGTAAATTCTTAATACTAGTAACACAGAAATAAAAGTAACACATTGGTATTATTCAAATAAACAACTGTTCAAAGTCTTTATGCCATAGACAACTGACTAAGTACAACTGAGTTTAAAAAATCTTTTTTCTTTGTTGTCAACTGTATAAGTACTGTAAATTAATAATTTTTAACAGAGTAAATCGGAAGCCAGTTTTAATTTTAAACCATAAATAATGTTAACTCTGTAATGATTTACAATATCACGATTTTTCCACGTTAATACTAATTATATAGTATTTTTTTAAAAAACAACTGGTCAAATAGCTACTGGTCTTGTCATGTCTCAAGATTGAACATTTATGCTTTATCATAAATTTATTCATAATAAAGCAATTATTAGTGATGATAATGTTAGCATGGAATATCACAATTGAGGCCCGAGTTTTTAGACTTGTTTAAATCAGGTGATTTCCTAAATCAAATCTCAACGCTTGTTTAAACAGGCGATCATAGGATCATAATCGTTGGTTAACATGTGATGAACACGGAAAAATATTAAATCTGTTATTTACGTCAAAAATGTCTGGCTTGACGTCATCTAGAGGTGACAGGTATGTCAATGAGCTCTCAACAATACAGTATCAAGTTTTTATCCCTTACGGGGGGGCAGAGCCAAGAGTCGCAAGACTTGAAGGCCTCGCTTAGCAAAATGTAGAGCTTATTGGTGGAGTGGAGACTCAGATATAGTGACAGGTTGCTAGCCCATCGCCTATGAGAATTCCTGTTTCAAGTTTTCCTTGATTGACTTATACAATCTGAGCGGTAAGAGTAGCAGCTGGCACATTCTACGTTTTTCTTTCGCTTCCAAACCAGCATGGAAACGAGAGATAAATCGTGCGAAATGTAGGGGTAAAAGCAGACCCTGGGCTTCGAGACATCGTGGCCGCGAGGCAATAAGATAACGCTCGGTTAAGAGGGAGACAATTTAGAATCAATTTCCCATTCTCAAAGAAATTCTGTAATACTTAATGGTTGGGTCCTCAATCATACACTCGCTATCTGAAATACCATGGGCTTCTGTGAACTCCGTATGATTCCTCAGCCAATCTAAATACAACCTTAAATATCTATCATCAGGGTCTAAATCCGTGTGACCGAGGCAAAAAATCCTGTAGGCATCTTCACCATATTTCCCAACGCCATATAAATCACTAGCCCTCCGCCATTTGGACGACACAAATTGGTAAGTTAATTTCCAAATCATATGCCCTCGTTTTTTGAGGCCTAAGTTATCAAAAAACCTCTCCAGTGAGGTCGGATTGTCATCTAAAACGTGGTAGGGAGTGGGGTATTCTTCAAAAAAAGATTTCATGTACGGCCGAGCGGTTCTCCCGGCAGTTTTTGTTAGGAAAATTGTTGCCACCAATATTGCCCATGGATTTTTTGAGAATTCTTCTTCAAAAATATAATGAGGTGACGCAGGCATTTCTCTTGGAGTAATATTATAGAAGGGTTGTATATGTAGAGGATCTTGTTCTTCTATACAAAGGTTTGATAAACTTAACATATCTACGTCTGAATCCATGGAATTTTGGCTCAAATCCTGGGTAGAATCTAGAGGTACTGTTGCCGATACGGTTGTTCTATTTGGGCTCGTAGATGCCAAATTAGATTCCTGAAAGAATCTGCTGATGCAGGTGTCGTCCGCCATATTTAAATCTGAAAAGAAGAGAAGAAGATATTTTAAATAATTGCAGGCGGGGCAAACAACGAGACATCGTTGTATCTACCAATTTGTCCCGCCTGCAATTATTTAAAATATATACATTGTGTATTGCATACGAGTTAACTAAATTGTAAAGCTTGTTTTCTTCTTTTTAGTCAGTCATTAGCATTTGCAGTCGGGTATTTTGCTTTTTTTAAATAATTATTGTTATTGTATAAAAAGTGTAATAAAAACAGCAAGATATGTATTTAGAATCGCTATTGAAAGCCCTTCATTTTGATAAATGAAACAATCGATGGGTTTGGAGGGAAAAAAATCATCCTCACTTTATGACGTCATAAATTCGCAATTTTACATTTTTTATATTTTTCATGTACCC
>JADGIL010021821.1:0-23721 GCA_020352625.1 Cactoblastis cactorum | reverse complement strand
TAATCCACGCGGACGAAGTCGCGGTATTAGCTAGTATATAATAGGTATAGTTGTTTCATAAATACCTGTCACATAAAAGATTGATGTATTAAAATTGTCAGTATTTGTAAAGCAATTTTCTATATAGTTTTGCTTATCTCGTATACTCAAATCAAACATTAACTCACCCCAATAGGTAAAAATGTACCTGTTTAACCTAATACGGGTATCAAGTTGCATAGTGATTCGCTTTGATTCCAAAATAAAATAGTTTGCGCCCATTGCAGACATTGTACGTCATTTATTATAATAGTCTTGCACAGTACAAAACTTCACAGAAAACACAACATTACGACATCCATGTAGATCACAATAGCAAATAGCATTGTTGCTAGTTCTGCATCATGCAGGTAAGTATTCAGGTGAACAGAAATAAATAAGGTACTGAAAAGTAGCCATTTCTTGCAAATAAATAGTCAATTTTATTATACAACCAGTAGGTATAGTAAAGGAAATGGAAAATACTACGTGGCGTCAGCCAAAAAAGTCAATTTGTTCCTTTTACGAGTGGCAGTAAGCATGAGTTTAACTGTTATTTTACTGCTTTCGTCTTGTTCATTGATTTACGATATTTTTCGCTTATTTTAAAACCTTGCCTGAATTCTTCCTTGTCAGTTTATCCCTTAAGATATGAGGTATTTTTATTCCAGGAACGAATAAACCTAACCTAGCCATGCCATTTAGCGTTTATACGTTACCAGGACTGATTAATTTATAGTCTGCCCTTTATGGTCATAGCGGATGGTAGTCACTCTATGTAAAAATCAGTCACCCAATCACCTTATTTGCGAAGCAAACCTCAGGCTAAGACGCGTCACTTCTGTAGATGTAAATGCAACTGGGAATATTCTTGAATGATCAAACGCTAAATAACTTAAGATTTGTCTAGAGTATAAAATATTATAGTATATATATTTAATATTTAAGTTTAGAAGTATTCAAACTCCAAGTAATAAAAATAGTTAAAAGACAATAAGAACGGTTTAATAAAATGACGATGAGAGTAAAGTTTTTTTTTAATTATCTTCGATCAACAATAAAGTTATAGATTTACAGTTCCCAACAAAATCCAATAAAATATCGTCCTCACGGCAATAAAGATGACAACTACTATGATTATTTCTACAAAGTTCCGTTTTCAGAATCGTTTACTAGAAAATAAGTCTTAAAATGTGTGCAAGTTGAAACCATGGCAAAGAAACGAAAATAGTTGAATTTTGCTTATTAAGAAGCGATGAACAGTGTTTTGTCCAAGACACTTTTTAACGGGTTTGTGAATCTAGTTGATAATCGTATATTGATGTTACACAATAATTTTGTAATCATGTAAATTGATTAATGTTGCAAGAAAAAAAATAATTAAAGAACCAACGTAATAATCATTCATAATAACAAAATTTGATTTAAGATGTCTGGGGAAGATTTCTAATTAACAACAGATTTTGTAAGTATTCTCACCTGTAACCGTTGACGTTTGAACAATGTTCAGATTTAATTAAACTTGGAGTTTACAAAACAATCCAAAGCTACTCATAGGTCTGGCTTTTGGAAACTGTCAGCGGTAGATGTTGCTCATTGCTGGTATTTTAACTCTTCATAATTAACAGTCACAGTATTACGTCTTTATAGCTTGCGATGTAGTCAGAGCCTTAGAGGCCACGATAAACAGAATAGTGGGCTAATTGGTGGAATGGAGATCGATAAAATGAATTAGCTGTCATAAGTCTGTATATAGTACACATATTTTATAGCCACACAGTTTATTTTCTTCAATAAATACTTCCTTCTACCAGTGTTATATAACGCATATCTTGTATTAATTACATTACATACCTATATATTCATTTATTACAATAATAATTCGTTCAAGGCATCCAGCATTTTTAATTGACTTCATTAATTTATATTCGTATTGTTAATTCTAGTTGGTTCAAAGTTTAGCATTATAAAGCAACAAGGGTTAATTCACTAATTGTACACTGAAAATCTGTCCCAGAAAAATTGGACCATTCTTTTCATTTTCAAAGCTTTTTACCAAGTCAATTCTATCTTTATTCATAAAAAATCTACCTTATAAAGTTTAAGCATTGATATATTCGGGTTTCAAACAAATTTTGAAGTAAATTTTATGTGACAAATGTAACTTCCTAATTTTGAGTAGTATAAGTCACTGTAATAAAAAAGATGTTTTATAAATAAGCCAGTAAATCATATAATAATTTCATATGTAACGGTAAAATGACGACTCATTTATAATAATAATAAGACGTGGAAAACTGGAGCGTTCCAAGGAGCGGTATTTCTCGTAGGAATTTCATTAAAATCCCTCGTTCGCTTATTGATATGGGCGCCGCTCCCGGCGCTTCGCACTTTATTAAGAAATCATACGAATGTCTGCCGAAGCGCGTACGTGACTATACGCCGCATTGCCTCTCTGTATGAACACCGAATAATCCGATACAATGGGGTACAACTCAAATTTAAGTAAATTAATTTACCTACGTGACGTGACGGCACAAATTGTCTTGCAAATCTAAATATATAAGACGAATGACTTGTTTTTATAAAATAAGACAAGATATTTTTAATTGAATGTTTTGGATAATTTTTGACCTTTTACTTACTAATGCGGTAAGCTTGTTTACATCTTATCTGTACTTATAATTTTAGCCCACATAGTTTATTTATTTAAATGTTCCTTAATCTAAAATAATAATAAACGTATAAGTAAATTGTTGACGTCTGTAACTAAATCTAAAAAAAGTCACATCCAAATTGATAGACTATATTACGTAAGTCTATTTCAGTAAAAATGAAAACGACAAACCACGTGCGTTTAATATGTAATNNATCATAAAGGAGTTTTATACATATACAATACAAACACACGTGGCATACAATTTGGTGTACAAATAATGTACTTATAATATTTGGATATCTGGATGATTGATCATAGAGAGAGGACAATGACCGAGGATCTTCGAAGGGGGATCGTGATCGATGCGACCCTTGGTTGAGCTTTGCAGACAGTCATCATAATAATCTCCCGATACTATGCTGTAAAGAAATGCACAATTTTCTTGATCGTGTATTAGCGCAATTAAGTATTTATATTTATAGGCATAGATAAAATATATAACTATGAGCGGTTCGAGTTTTTATAATCTACTGCAAACTTAATACAAAATTGATCTATTTACAGCTTTGTAACTCCAGAAATGGTGAACCGATTTCTTTTTATTATTTTTGCAATAGAACATACGTCTGAATAAATATATAGGGAAACATTACAAGGGTTGAGCAAGACCACAAAAAAAGTTCGAGACTTGTTTTATAGGTAACTTATTCAACGGTACTTATCATATTTTAGAACAGATGCTTATATACCTAGTTAAAAAGACAGGATCCAAGCCAATTTAAGTAGATACTT
Source organism: Cactoblastis cactorum (assembly GCA_020352625.1). Classification (NCBI taxonomy): domain Eukaryota; kingdom Metazoa; phylum Arthropoda; class Insecta; order Lepidoptera; family Pyralidae; genus Cactoblastis; species Cactoblastis cactorum. The sequence continues at coordinate 20,252 of JADGIL010021821.1, read as the reverse complement.
TTCCATTAGGACCTCCAGATTAACGGACATATTAATATTATATTAAAATTTTACATGGCATAATAATCTAATGTCATGTAAAAATTTAATTAGCGTCTTGTACTTTTCCAGGTCTTCATATACATATATATTTCAGAATCATATTTTATCCTAGTGCTTTTAGTAGAAGACAATTTTTTTTAATTAGATTGAAAAAATTATAAACTCTATTTATACTATGTATATGTCACTGTTCCCAGCTTCACAAGTTTTGAAGGTCAAATTGCATTTTTTAGGCTTAATAATTAAATATAATATGATTGACATACTAACCTAACCAACAAAAATACTATTTGAACAACTATTTATTCAAAAAGTGATGTTTTGTTACTCACGTAAATTTGTAGGTACATAATTTCAGTTATATTTCGTCGCTCAGTTTATTATTTCTCGCAATAATTATAGCAAATCTTGTAGCAAATCTATATTGTTTCTGAGCGACCACTAATAAAACTACGCCAAAGGTTATTGAGGGGCTTTTATCGAGTTTGGTAGACAAGTACCGTTGTCATTCCATCTTAGTTTGTCTTTGGCCTCTTCGATTTGTTAGTTTTAGAATTAATAACGTACAAATATATTAAGGTGAACTAAATGTAGACTAAATTTTGTAGTATTCGCAGCATCTATAGAATTCAAGAGTTAGTCACGCGCCGCCGTCCGTCAGTAGCGTTTTGAGTGAACTGGCGAAAGCTCGCTACGAGTGCTACGCGTCTACGACATTTCGTACTACGAAATAATATTGTTCAGTTTTAAGTGAGCGCTGACATTTAGTGAAACAATATTTTGTGAGCAATGGCATTTTCGCGAATACGTTTAATTTTGTTCGTTTTATCTATTTACGGTATGTATTAAGGCAATATACTTATATATCATTTTTATGCTTTAAAACGAGATCGAAGTTGGCTATCTTATATTTATAAAACTTCATATAAAATACTTTTGTACTAGATTATATTTTTAACGATGTAGATTATATTGTGCTAAAACAAAACTAAATGGGAATTAATAGTTGGAATTGATTTCAGTAATTAAGTATCTTTATGAACAGATTAAGTTTATTTTATTACTTGGTATATACTAGGTGTGCTAGAGTAATATTCACTAAAGTATAATATTTCTATCGAACTAAAAATTGGTTACCAAATAAAAATTAGATTACCTAACAAGGTTTTCGAGTAAAACATGGTACTTTGCACGTATAAAAGTTGTGTGAATTTTCAATTTTTCATAATAAAGATATATACTACCATGCTCGTTTGGGAGCAAAAGAAAAATGTAGTATACTCAAGTCTTCCCACGCAGTTTGTAAAAGTCAATCAAGGGAAAGGACTAAAAACAAAAGATTCTTGTAATCAATAGGCGATTTGGTAGTAACTTGACACTATATATAAATTCCTTCATCTTTTTCTCGAACCTTATTTAGCATAGATGTTACCTAAATTTATGATTATTTTTATTTTATATTATTTATTTTCAGTAAACTGTCAACAAAACTGTACAGGTTTTGGATAGTATGAGATCGCTTCACTATTTCGTGGTCCTTTTTCGTTCGAATCTGAGGTGACTGAACCGTATCATGTGCGTTACTCACAAGACCGGCACTATTTTTTTGGGTTTGAGCCAAGTCCATTGATTTTTACAAATTACCTACTTAGCCATGTGCCGGGTTTTCTCATGAAAGGCCACTTAAAAGAATCAATAATCATTAATTTTTCGGGGTTTTGATATATAGGAAACCCTCGTAGTTTCGATACGCTTGTTCTTTGATCGCGGCCACCTACGCTCTGCCGGTACTAGAAAGCTGTAAGTTATAAATTAAAGACATTTAAATTATAAAATGTGCGGGGAAAACGTAAAAAAGGTTTTTAAATATAGTATATATAAAACAAATCTCAATATGATTTAAAAATATCACATTGATATTATTTATATATTTATTAATTCATTATTAATATTTTTTAATAAACAAAAAGCGAAGGTTCAAAGGTTTAAAAATGGCTCTCGATTTTTTATCTCCATTAATTTTATCAGTCTTCTACATAAGAGAGTGTATATAACTCATAATAACATGCATTGCAATTACGTTAAATTTAAACTTATAGATAATATATTTTTTTGGATGAAGTGTACCTTATCATTACATAATACATATAAAAGAAAGTCGCTTTCCGCTGTCTGTCTCTATGTACGCTTAGATTTGGTTTTTATTTTGATTTGACAGATTTTGATGTGGTATTTTTAGATAGGGTGATTCACAAAGAAGGTTTTTAAACCCTTGCGAAGCCGAGGTGGGTCGCTAGTATTTGTATATTTATTATCTATCAAAAATGTCCAAATTATAATTGCACAAAAATTATTTCCAAATATGAAGTCAAAGAAATTACAACAGAAAAGAGAAGATCCCCAGAATTCTAAGACCAATTCTCCTCCCGTGAGGATTGCTCCTAGAAAAAAAAATAGCCGACTGTCAAATAATTAAAAATGTCTGCGGGCTAAAAACTAGCACCAAAAGCCAACGGATAGCCATAACGAATAAACATAGATATATTCTCAAGGGTCCCCCTGACACAATTCACTTTGGCGATACGAAGGGATCAGCCCTAAGCCAGTTTCCCCATCTTACTACATTCACTCCTTATCTTGCCAACTATTCCTAAATTCACCCTAGAGGGAAATTACTCAAGCAAAAATTTGATTGTTGTTTTTACAACTCCGTGCTCCGATTTGTGACAAAACAAACATCTACATTACGTCATTTTTAACCCCCAACCTAAAATTAAAAACAAGGCGTTATTAATTTTAGTTTACGTCAAGAGCTTTTATATTTAAACAAAATATGTATGTATGGCTACGTTTAATTGAAGCTTTTATAAATTAGTTGAAATAATGTAAAAAATTATAATAATGTGTAAGGGCAAAACATACAAATGAAATTAGCCCCAAACAAAGTTCGAAACTTGTGTTATAAGGGATACTGGCTCAACAACACTTTATCTTATTTAAAAATATACTGGCTTTTACCCGCGGCTTCGTTCGCGTGAAATTAAAGGACGGCAATGTTTTTGTGACCCCCGGGTGTGGCAGGTGTCTTTGGGCGGCAGTGATCACTTAACATCATGTGATCCGCCTACTTGTTTGCCTTCCTCTGTCATAAATAAATTTGGTTTGCTTATATGTTATTCAGAAGTATAACCTATATTTTTTAAAAGTTTCATTTAAATACATACATCCTATAGGTTTTTCGTGAAAGTAAAAAACACAAACATCCGCATTTACAATTTTAGTAGGATATATTACATTCATAATGTATTTAGGTAAATATGCAAGACCCAGGCCAACCAGAAATGATAATTATTCATCATGACCTGACCAATCGTATTCACCTATTAATGTAGCCTAGCGATAGGATTAATACAATATTTACTTCCAATATATTCTTATCGAATATAGCACTTTCATAGATTGAGAAATTCCGTGAGTTCCGTAATACAAGATAATACTTATCGTTTAAGGGTTACCTAAGGGATAATAGTATTCGATTAAGACATCTATTTTTTCCTTTCGGTGTTACATAATCTCTAATAATGTAGAGTAAAAATCGTCATTATAAAAATTGAAGAATGGGCGAGGTTTACGTACATAAGTAAAGGTTTCACATTGTATTGATGTCCAAAGTTCCAGGCTCCAGTTATTGAAAGAAAATGTGTAAATATGTAATCTTGTCTTTTGTATACGGAAAAGCGAGGGGCGATGATGCTTACTTACCCTCAGTATACATATAAAGTCGAGGGCGACGCACGTTAACGTTGACTTCTCACGACGAAAAACAAACCACGAAATTGAATCATAAATTAAAAATCAAACAGTACTTTAATTAGTGTTAACTTGTGTGTACTGTTCTTCAAATTGGCAAGAGATATGATATTTACACCATTAGGGTTGTTGCTACATATTATGTTTTGGATGATTTTAGGTATGTATTTTTATAAATAAATATATATTTTGTGAATATATAACTTATTTCAAGGATTTTTTTGTACAATGAAGCTTGCGTATTGATGGGAAGTGATCACCGTAGCCTATGGACGCTTACAACACCGCAACCAATGCCAGCACAAATTCAACAACACACGCGCGTCGCTGACCCTTGATAAATCTTGTCTTGATCTATAGTGGTGCCGGAGCCTGCTGCTTGCTTTATTAGCCTGCAGCATGAATGGGCCCGCTCGTCCCGGGACTTCCGACTTCACAGAAGACCGATGCCTGAATGGCGGCTATCAGCCGCCATGCTCCGTCAGGTGAGTGGGAGAGCCGGAGGCCCAAGTTATAGATTTTTTATAGGCCGGCAACGCTTCTGTAACCCCACGGGTGTTGTAGTTGTCTATGGGCGGCGGTGATTACTTAAAATCTCGTGTCCCGCCTGCTTGTTTGCCTCCCGCTGAGATAAAAAAATCTTTTAACCCCGTTTGTGAATTCCATGTTGTGGTGTATTTATACATATAATAAAACTGTAAATGAGCTTTGTCTCTACATGAGAGATATTAAAAGAAAACATGTGGGGAGTCTTTTTAGGACTTAGACCTAAAACTACCTTTTTCAGATGCGGTTTTCACAGGTGTATTGTGGAAGGTTTTACTTTTTTTATGTCGGAGGCAAACGAGCAGGCGAGTCACTAGATGTTAAGTGATCACCGCCGCCCATAGACAACTGCAACGACAGCGGTCTTCTGTAGGAGCGTGATACTTCCCTGGACGAGCCGGCCGTCCATACCAGCAAGCTCCATACCACTACAAGTAGTGGCTCCATACTACTACAAAGTAGTGGCTCCATACCATAAAAAACATAACTTAAAATATAGCGTATATATCATTTTGATAAGCCGCTTAGAACCCGTGATATCGACAGTAATAGTTACACGCGGACGACTTTGCGATCATAAGTTAGTTTTTTTTAATAAATTAAACTAAAAAATTGGATTGGAAAAATTAGATAATGGAAATACTTTCTGTTACAACTTTTCATGTTAATATAAAAAGTAGCTATATTTTTTAATTTATTTATATCTTCAAAAATAATGGGGTTGTGCAACATTTCCCTTTGTTGATTTCCAAAATAAAAATACCTAATTAACAGATTTAAATAAATGAGTTTGTATAATCAGTTATCAAGGCATTGAATAATGGAAATCTTTGATTTTTTTATTATCGTTCCTGTGATGGATTTATTTAAAGGTTTAATTTATATGGAACTGTTAATGCACGGTTAACTTTTATTTGATCAATTGAATCAACAGGCAGCAGAGACCCTGTTTATATTTTTATGATTTTGAACACTTATTTAAGGATATTATATAATAAGTTTCCACTTATTTGTATCATACGTTATTTTTCTTATACCAAGCACGTCTGAAGATCAATCTTAATCAATTATGATAATTATATCCGGTTTCTGGCGAAGGTTTATATGAGAAAATCTGCACAGTTGACTGATTAAGTTTTATAGTGTTACAGTTTACAAAAAGAAAGAAGGATTTAGTTTAGACGCTAATTAAGATCATTTCTACCATTACTTATAATCTCATGAGATTTATTATTTAGTTGAATTTTACAATAACAAAAACAGCATCTGAATCAGCTTATTATTTATATCGTAAGTACGTTTTTTTCTTCACACAAACCGGCTCAGCGAAGAGAGCAGATTTTTATCACAAATATTTTGAAAATACAGTTTTGAATCATTATAATAAGGTTTATTTTTAAGTATCACTTAGTGTTATTGAGAATGTTTGACAGCAATATTAACGCACTTATGCGGGTTATTTACGTTTAGTGTATAGAGCGCGAAAGGCACTTTGAATCCAATCCAAAACATCAAGTTCGCCAAGACAAAACACACACTTTTGTTTTCTGGATCTGATTTTACCACCACCACGACCAATAATTAAATTATTGAGCAATCAAAATTCAACTTGCTCAAACTTGATATAATATGATTGAATAATTGCGCAATATAACTGAAGAAAATACAAAAGAAAAAAGTATTTGTATCATTTAGGCCTCACTGTTAAATGTTAAAAGCGTTTTCAGATGAAGAGTCTTTGTGTATTTTTTTGCGGTCCATAATTATTATTTTATTTTTGTAAATATGAATAGGGACAAATCACACAGATTGATTAGCCACAGAGTGAATTGGAGATTGGATTATTTTATGTCATACTAAATATAATAATATATGTATAATGCTATCCTCATTTCATACTAAGTATATTTCATTTTAAGTTCTAGTGGTAATATCTGACATTGTAAATAATTATTTTGTTCTACTTGTTGTTAAATAGGCGTCCTCGATACAGGTTTGTTTATTGCTTTAGTCACTATATATTTGTAGTTCGTAAGCTCTCTGGAGAATATGCGTTAATTAAGTCAACATTTTGTTAATTACTCTGTAAGTAGCTCTATAAGTACTTGCGATTCGTTTATCTCTATCACAATGTTTAAGCGCGATACATCTAAACATAATCAAAATCAAATCAAAATATTAATTCAGAAATTAGACTTTCACAGGTAATTTTCATGTTAATGTAATCTTTTGCTATGAAAAATATATTATAAATTTTTTGTAGATCGTCACAAGCCTAATTTTTTCCATTTTATATTTAAGCTAAACTTGAGTTACATGATTTTATTATAATGGTTTGTTTGACGACCTCCGTGGTGTAACTTTGTGACTAACTCAATCTGTGTGAATTGTCCCTTTATATTTATTTATTAATTTGTTTCAGAAATCTACGGTTTAAAAAACGTAGCATTAAAAGCACCCGATGCCGCGGAACGGAATGCTAAAGTGGTTCTGGAATGTACTTTCGATTTGGAGACACAACAACAGATGTATATTGAAGAACTTTACCAGGTGAAGTGGTATTATGAGAACAAGGAGTTTTGTCGATTTGAACCTCGGAGTGTACCTCCTTTGAAGATATTTCCCATAAATGGAATAGACGTTATAGTAAGTTTTTGTTAGTCTTCTTATATTTTCATAAGATCCCTTATTACGTGACTTAAAAATAGATCTCAGTTTACGGTGAACTAATTTTAATTAAGGACTTACACGCAGCACAATAAAAAATTTGCTCAATTTCAGCATTCTTACAGTCACATAAAAAAAGCTTGGTCTTTAGATATTTTCTTACTGATATGACATTACGTTTCACACACAATTTTTAGTTTCTTTTTTAAGTTGCTAGATCTTTTCTCACTTTGATTGAGAAAATTACTTGTAATGAGGGTGGATTCAACGCGTTCGAAACGGGGTATCATCTTTTTACGTCGATAATGGCCTCCAGCTTGTTTAAAATTCACGAGAAAACAAACAATAGAGGGGTTAGTCGGAGTTTATGAATAACATTTTTGTATCATGTCAAGTTTTTTAGGGCAGGCAGTATGGCTGTTTATAATAATGTTTTCTACAGCGTGAAGAGACGACAGAACAGAGGCTTACAATGATTCCTAGAAGCCGTAGGGGAGCTGAAGGCCACTATATGTGCGAAGTGACTGCAGACTTCCCTTCTTTCGAGACATCGCGAATCTCCCGCCATATGTTTATAGTCGGTAAGCATAATTCTATCCTTCTAGATAGTATTAAAAAATTCAATATATGAAGACTATCTTTGAACCGAGAGGTCTCGTCGGAATAAATGCAGGTAATCAAAATATTTGACTTCCTGTTTAGGTTTAGGTCTAAAACTCCTACCCCTTTTATATTTTATTTTCGCTACACTAATATGTATACTGAAAAAAATAATAAACTAAAAACAACAGAACAACATTTTACTACATAATATGCATAATATTAATGGGATAAATTTTTCAACAGATTTACCAAAAGATTATCCCGAGCTGACTGACTTGCAAAGAAAATATAAACTGGGTTCAAAATTAGTAGCAAATTGCTCCAGTGAAGACTCGCTGCCTGCTGCTAACCTTTCATTCTTCGTCAATGGCCGCCCGGTTTGTATGCCGATTAAAAGTATAAGTAGCTAATTATTACAAGTAACATGGAGCTCCTTTTTTAAGTCTGTCAGTTTCTTTTCTTACAGTGATAGGTATATAATGTATCTCGTAAATGCCAAACTTTAAGCTGTGCTATTTTATCAGTTCAAAATCTCACTTGAATGGGAATGCCAGAGCTAATTTTACTCTCTCAAATTTAGGAACTAGCTTTTGTTTCTTTTTTAGTCCAGGGTTTTGCTTCTTTTTTATGTTAGAGGCAGGCAAACGAGCAGGCGGGTCACGAGATGTTAAGTGATCACCGCCGTCCATAGACAATTACATATCCTATTACGAGTAGGTATAAGATGAAAATTTTGATGTATAAACCTGGCACAGCTGCGGTTAACAGAAAGTTTTACTTATTTATATTCTTATGAACTTTCAGTATCAATATGAACTGATCTCAAAAGTAATAGGGGATCGGGCTAGTAGTGTAAAGTATATCAGATCGGGAAAAAATAACAATAATTGACAGTGGATCAGCTTTGTGGATCAGACCGAAATCACTCCTTTTTTTGGCGCTCTTAAAGCCTTTTCCGTATATATACCTCTGTCAATTGTATGGTCGTCTATAACTTCAAAATTGGCATTCTTGGGCATTGACATTGATTTGCCACTACTAATGAGCACTAAATCAAACACGGTTTACTTTGATTTTAAAGCGAGCGAAATAGTTTAGACACTATCTACTGTCACTATCTATTTTTTTTATTAAACTTTCACGTAGATTTTTGACACGTTTGGGATTTAAGATAAAATGTTATTTAAATGTATGCATATTCGTTTAATGCTACATATTTTAATGAATTGTGAATTTAAGTATATATATCACTTTTAAAATACGGACTCAAATAAAAAATTTACGCTTTACTTTCTGCTAGTTTAAATATCATAATAACGTTGTTTTAGGCAAGACCTCAGCACATCTACCGTCGAGTAGATGTCGTGTCTCCGAGTGGCCTCATGAGCTCATATAGCTCTTTGCAATTTACGGTACAACGTCGACACATCAACAAAGAATTGAAAATAAGGGTAAACCTGCATTGATTCATGTCTGGATTTCCTAGTTTCATCTTATTATTAATTGATCAGATTTATGAGAGTGAAGGTGCATAACAAGGTGCAGAGCAAGCGAATATTCATCGTTATCGCATAGGTTCCTTTGGTATTTAGATGTATGAAATAATTTTTAATGTATATTAAATTAATAATAAGTGATGTGTAATGTCGTCTCTATTGGGATTTCATAACACTAAGCTTTGTATAGGAGATGAACGTGACGCTATACTGTATATAACCTCCTTTAATGTTTAAGTTTACAATTTCATTCTTGGAATTAATCTATTGTAATGTAAATATAAATTATTTTTTTTATGTTAGAGGGAGGCAAACGAGCAGGCGGGTCACGAGATGTTAAGTGATCACCGCCGCCCATAGACAACTGCAACACCCGCGGGGTTACAGAAGCGTTTGGCCTCCGGCTCTCCCAATCACCGGACGGAGCATGGCGGCTGATAGCCGCCATTCAGACGTCGGTCTTCTGTGGGAGTGTGGTATTTCCCCGGACGAGCCGTCCCACTCTTCTAATTATTCTGTAACAATAGCTGTAAATTAATTAAAAATAAAACAACATTTTTAAATTTAATTGCAACTACATTCAGGTGAAATGCGCTGCCGAAATATATTCGATATACTGGAGAACAAATGAAAAGTCCGCCATGTTAGATTATACTCCGCCCACCACCACTCAGTCAACTTGGAACCAACGACAATTTGAAGAAGCTATAGAGAAAATAAAACCTAAACCTACAAAGACATTAGCAAAGACAGGTAATTTTATAGCACATATTATTCAATTGAAATTATATTTTTCTAAATTGAATATAATATTTCTCTAATATAATATTTTACGTAGTATAAAAAGCGGCACTATGACTAAGCAGGTATCTGACATGTGCTGTACCTGGTCCTTATCCTAAAATTATGCAAATGGGTCCTTTAAATAGCGAAAGTGGGCAGTAAGTGAGTGAGGAGTAAAATTTAAATCTTCGTTAAAACGCGCGCAAAGCCGCGGGCGGTACTTTGTAAGTGAAATCTATATATTGTAACTGTAATGTGTATTTTGTTTCAGGTTCAGCCGTTTCTATAGGAGCAAATTTTTACCACCTCGCCTATTCAATTTTAATTTCGTTACTGCTGCCATCTGCGCTGAAGTAAACATGTTATTTTTAATAGACAATGAACACAGAAATGTGATCGATGAAGTGACAATTTCCAAAGATTTCTGTAAGTGTAGCACTATACACTGTATATACTTATCAACTCGGAGACCTGTTGCGATATTATAATGCTGTAGAAATATACAATTAACCAATTCATTTCATACATAATTACTACATTTTATGAACATTGTTGTAAAGTGTATGTTGACTTAGGGAAAATTGATATTATTGAGATCGGAATAACATTATTCAGTAAGATTCTGATGCAGTGCTAAGTATCAGTTGTTAAAGTGATATTCACACGTTGGTGTAATCCAAATTATTTAATGAATGCATCAGAGGAGTACAGTAACAGCTTTCCCTAAATATCGGAAGGCTAAACATAATATAACACGTTACTATAATGTAACTAATAGAAAAATTTATTAAAAGTATGTAGTTAGATAAAAATTATAAAATACGGGTATAGTACTCGATAAATACTTTAGAAGTATGAAGTACTCGCATTTCGCTATGGTTCTTGTAAGTGTTATTTTTATTTTTCCTCCAGGCGTTTACACTAAACTTGAAAAATAAATATATAAGGACAAAATTTCATAAATTATCTCCAAAGCAAATTCCTAACATTTGTTATGCGATAACGACTAAATTTTTGTTTAAAAATATTTCGATAAACATTTAAGGCACAGACCAAACAAAATAAGATCATTTCTATCGAATATCTTCTGAGTATAGTAGATAGACATTTTTATTTAACTACAATACTCAAGCATTTGACCGCAGTATCACCTGATGGTAAGTGATGACGCGGCCGACGATGGAGCATACTTGGCTAGAAAAAACTGATTCACTCTTTTCTTGAAAAGTCTAAGGTTATATTTTAATTATTACATCACGAAGGTCAAAGTAAACATATTATAACGTTCTAGTTTGTTTAGGTTATACATAGTGAAAACATTTTAGCATAAATGTTCATGCATTACTTAGTTCTCTGTATATACATAGATGTTAGTAATATTGATGTATCTTTTGTTATTATTAGAGATTTGAGAACGTTTGTCTTTAATCTCGCATGAAGAGTTTCCACTGTTTAGTGATGTGATGAAAGTCTAACAACGCTCTCAAGTCAATTCACACGTTGAGAATCCCCAACTTGAACGAAACCGGAAACAATGTCGTATGGAGGGAATTCCATTCCTTAGCAGTTTGTAAAATAAACCATATAAAGAATCATTTTCCGCATATTTCTGTTCTCACTGCGGCGTCTGATAGCGAAATTTTGCAGGCGAATTTAAATAGTAATCTTTTACATGTGAGATCTTCAGGTTAATGTAGATGGATGTGAACTCTTAAATAGGCTGCTAAAAAAATCGTCCATAAATCTAAAAATATATTGGATAGAGACTAAAAGTAATTATTATAATTGAATTTGATCTAAAGGCTACAATATAATATTGGGGACTTAACGATATCACTCATTTAACAATACAACAGAATATAATACTTTAATTATTCACATATTTAAACATTGTCCCAAAACATTTATAAATCAGACAATTTAGTTATTACATCTTTCTCGCACGCGTCGATCTGTAGTAAATCAAAAATATTTTTAATCAAGCAGGTAAAATATTGGCCCTCTTAAATAGTCATTTTGCTGTTTCTTTATGAATAACAAAGTTACAAAATACCAGCTTTTCGGGACTACGATTATTAAGGAGAAACACCGAAAGAAACTCAGCAGCATATTTGAAATTCTAAAATAATAATAATGAGAAAAAATGAAAATACATAATTAAAATCAAGCTGAAATAAGTATAAGTGCTAAGAGTAGGGATGCGACACTTCGCAAATCTACAGTTAGTGTTATTGCTCCACTAACGGTTAACCACGGGAGTGTCTAATCGCGCGACTACCGCTCTTCCAGTTTAAACCATTCTGATCGTACGAACGTGACATCGTGACAAAATTTCAATCACGGCTCTTGAATTTAGAGCCAATTTGTTCATATGAAGTGACAGTTTAGTGTTAAGTGAACATTTTTATTCATGGAGGTTGGCTACCACAGCTGTCAGCCACTATTCGATCGTATGCGGCTACACAAACCCTTATAATATGTAAACAATTGCGCGCTAGCCTCCAAATAAAGTATTGTTTATCAAGTATGATAAGACATAATTATATGCCACATTCGCTATTCATGATTACGGCCATATATTTTATGACAGAATAAATACATACATCATAATATAACCTTCTCTTTTAACAGATTGTGCTTTATGATTTGATATGTAAACTAATTCTGTACTTCATTGGCTAATACGGTACTTGGGTGAAATAAACGATAAAGAGCAATTTATCGTGGTAACTGTACAAACAAAATACTGATTGATGGTTAATACAATATCAGCTAGGTACTAATATTTTTTTTTTATTTGCGTTCATTGTTTATTATTAACCATATAAATTAAGTAGGTATGTAGATGTGGTATTAAAAAAATGGTAAAACGAGAAAATATGTAAATATGGAGAAAATATTGGGAAATAACTATATAGGTATCTATTTATTCAAGTGCCGCGATGAAGGTATATGAGGTGAACTTGAAATAAATATAAAAAGTGGCAAGGACTGAATTTAGAATTTAATAAAGATAAATGTATAAGTAATTTGTATGTATATATGTCTAACATGACGAAAATTGTTGTACTTATTTGTTTTCAACTCATAAGAAATTGGATAATAAAGAATTTTCTAACCATTAATAATTAATATCATTTACTATTTTTATTTTAATAACAATAAAAATGTCTTATAAAGAAATAGATTTATAAAAATTATAGTCATCTGACCTGGTATTATGGCGAATATGAAAGAAACTTTAAAAAATTCAAGAATCACCAGCGATCCTACATATAGGGCAGAATTGTGATGATGGCATATTGCTTTATAATAAGTACCTATTCAATGTAAAATATTGTTTATCTACCGTGTTTGTGCGCTATTAAAATACGCGACGTGTTATGATGCAGTTTTAATTAAATCGTTATTGTTTTTATTATATCGAAATCAAAAAATGAATGTATTACTTCATATCTATTCGGTAATAAAATTTAATCAGAGAAATAATAATTATAATTAATTCTATAATTGCAATTTTTAATATCTAACTGACAACCTTATTAATTGGTCAACAAAACACTGTAATATGATTCCATTTGCTCATTATGTATCAAAGCTTTAAAATTGAAAATGAAAAAAAAAAAATGTTTTGTTGACTTTGCTGCTCACGCTCAAAAAAAATGTATGTCATATTTATATCATTATTTATTATAATCTGACTCTATTTATAAATATCATTTGGATAATGAATGTACTTGAAATAATTGGAGCAACAATTTTATTAGTGAACTATGACGTTGGTTATCTTTTCATACGTTTTAATGTAGTTATTTATACACCAAGTAATTTTTACCAGTTTTGGACCAATTGTTACGTAAAATATTTGGCAAAAATTAATAATAGATCTTGTAACTGAAGTACTTACATATATATAGATATACATTGTAAATAATCGCCGAGAAAATAAAGAAAATGAAACTGTGAATTATCAAATATTCAGGCTTACAGTCATAAAATTCGGGTCGATTGACCATACAATTCTGTGACGATTCATACTCTGTATTTTTTTGTAATATAAATATAACTTGCATATTATAAGTATTAAAAAAATGTTACTATGACTGATTCTTTGTTTTATACAAATATTTTTATCGTTGTTATCTTACAGTTGTGCCAACCCGAATTTATGTGTTTCATTAAATGAAATACGTGAACTTTGATTTTTATTTACTAACCTGATATCCTTAATAATTACTTAAACTGCGCCTGAAAAGTAAAACGGCCGGAATCTTCGATTATTTACCTACTTAAATTCAAAATTTGTATTTAAATATTACAAGTATTCATTAATCTTTAGTCTTTTGATTTGTCACATGATATTGATTGAAAATCGATTTTGTTAAAATAATATTTTGCCACTAGAAGCTGCTCATATATTGACATTTTATGATGTACTTTACTTAATTATTTATAAATATCTACAATCAATTTAGTTGGTTTGGGGAAGGACTAATATAAGATACTGAAAGGACATCGAATTATTTTTCTGTTTTTGTTTTGATAAGATATATTAAATATATTGTTTATTTTTATTGAATGTATATGATTGCAACTTTTTAATCAATAGGATATATGTATTATATGTGACCGTGTCGTGTTTCTTTTACATATAAGAATGTAAGTATTACTTCTGAATAAACTTTTCAATGATTAAAGCATTATTACAATCGGCTCAATAGTTTTAAGGTAAACTCTTACAAACATTAAACTCCGGTAAAAGTCATTCCTTTGTATAGCTATATATGGCATCCCATCTATCCTTTACGGGGTAGACAAAGCCAAGAGTACTTATTGCGACTCGTGGGCACGTTTAGTGGAATGATAGGCTTATGGTTGTAATGGAGATGCAGATATAGTTACAGAATCTTGTCATATCGTCTATGAAAAGAATTCCCTGTTTTAAGCCCGATTGCTTGATTCATTCAACATTTGTTTTTATGATGCCAAATATGTTCGTTTACAATGAACTGAATAGTTTACAATCAACTGGGACAAATATGTAATAAGTATTTTACGATAATGTGCGTATATACATATGTTATATAAATTGAGGTGTTACTGCATAATTTGTTTGGATAAATGTTGGATAACGACTACGAATATGATATCGAACCGAAAGTCGTAAATCTATGATAACAAATACATTTGCGAGATTGGTTTTACAAGTAAGTATATTCTGCTCTTATTCTGTTTATATGTCAACCTAATGGTATTTAGTTATCTGTATTTAGTGTGACTTTTATCCTTTAGTAATTCTAAGCAATTTTTATTTATTTTTTTGTGGATTTTGATTCAGTTTACAATATTATTTGGATAATTTTTCATGGTATATATTTTTCTTTATCTTTTTCTGACTTAATCAAAATTATCAACGGTCAGAAGACGTGAAAGCTCAATATACAGAAAGACAGACATACACATGGGTAGCTTCACAATTATTTCTTGCTTCTCCTCATCTATGCATCGTTCAATGAGTGAAAAAACGTAACGTTTAACCTTAATTTGAAAAATTAGCATTATCTTCCTCGCGCCCGTGTTATTGCAGTTGTCCATAGGGAGAGGTGTACACTAACCATTAGGTAAAACTGTTTTTTTTTTATGTCATAGGGAGGCAAACGAGCAGGCGGGTCACGAGTTGTTAAGTAATCACCGCCGCCCATAGACAATTGCATCACCCGCGGGGTTACANNGTAGTGGCACCATACCACTACTACTTATCGTTTGCACATATATGTTTGTCATATAAAAAGAGACTACAGGTTTGTGAGTATTGATACAATATCACTTATCTTTATCTCTTACGAGGTAGACAAAGCTACGAGCCGCGAGACTTTAATTAATGACACGCTTAGCAAAGTTGGTGAGTTCATTGGTGGAATGAAGACTTAGAAATAGTTACAAGTTACGGACCTTATGAGAACTCGTCTATGAGAATTTCCGTTTCAATTCCTTTCGCTTGATTAACTTTTATAATCTGCATGGGAAGAGCAGCAACTGACATTCTCTACATAATTACAGCCAAAGATCTAATCAAATTAGATACGTTATCGCCCAATATCTGCCATCTGTACACAGATCGGCCGCGGCCTGGCGCGACGAGACGGCGCCGGCTCTGATTCAGCGCAACGACAAAACAGCCACCTTATTGCATTTCAGCTGACTCACTGTAAAAGCTTTATACTTAAGATGCTGTCACAGTTTTCAAAGGATTCATATTCCCTTGATACTCCATAATGGAGGAGAGAAGTTTGGGTGGTTAACTCTTTCATATTCTGTTGAGCATATTTCTTTGCTAATTATATTTTATTTGCTAAATATATATTTTCTTTAGGAATAGCTTGAATCAACGAGTTGATTTCTTCAATCTTTTAATATGATCTTGCTTCACCCAAGTGGAGATTCAGAATGCTTAAAAACTTGAGAAACTTATACTTAAAACGAACAGAATGGTGGGATGAAAATGTGATAAGTAAACAGTTTAGATATTTTTATTAATGAACGTATTAAAATACTTAACTAATAAATATATTTCTAATTAATTCTTTACAATTATTAATTTATATTTTTCAAAAAATATATAAATGAAAAATGTATCATTATAGTACTTATCGTCACACACTCTGTCAAAGAATATTAGATTCAATCCAAACAATGATTAAGGAGCCTCTATGTAAATTATCCTAAATTTAGTAGTAGAATTAAAAAATACATTTTGTATGTCTATGACTTTCATCATCTTACTTATCTAAGCAAGAAACATTTCAATATGAACTCAATATATTTTGTACAGAGTTGGTTTTACATTAATTTTATAATAATACGACTAGTTGCTATCAATTTGATTTTTTTTTTATTTTTTGACTTGCAAGCTAAACGATTAACGATCGTATCGTCAGATATTTAAGTATGTGTATCATATGATAAACTAACTGATCTGATATAAATTTTAAATTTATTGTCTTCCTACTNNAGTAGGAAGACAATAAATTTAAAATGTTTTGATACGTATTTGTGCGTATTATTTACTTTGATATTTTATTTACATAGATACTAATTAATATAAAAAGTGGATAACGAGCCTAATTTATTAGATACTGTTAGACGTTAAGAACAAAATGAATCTTGGGATTCGTTTGAGTTTAGAGTTTTGATGTAACAATTTTTTGTTGACAAATAGCATTCTTAATATAACAAAAGTAATAATAGTACAAATGAAATTTTATTTTGCGGATATTTACTCTATATATCCTTATATATCCCTAGAATGTTTATCTTTTAACCAAGTCTACATCCTGATTAAATATTTTATAGTTTAAAACATAGATAATATATAAAATATGCTACCTTAAGTTACTTGCATAATTATTTATTATTGTTATTAATTAATTATAATATGGCATTCGATTCAAATACGATTACAAAAGAATTATAAATAAAATTTTATTCAAATGTATTCTTTCTTCTAACTAATTAATATATGTATTATAGACCAATTATTTATCATTAAATAGAATACATATATTCATTACATATGTATATGAATTCTATGGAAACTGGAAAAAGCCTTGGTAAGATGAAAGTCAAGAATAATATGCTTATATTATTTAGACTTATCAATAAAGAAAATTAAAGCCTATAAATAAAAATCATTGCCGACAAACATACACAAATATAATGTTTTTATATTGGATTCACGTAGAGATAAGAGCCTTTGAACAATCAAACACAGGAGCTTTTGATTGTTCAAAGCCCGGTATTATATAATCAGATTACATTATTATATAATTGTAAAACAAATTACATTTATTGAATTTATTGTATGTGTGGTGAAGTTACAATAGGTATTTTATTGGCTTAAAATTATTACATCGACTCCATTCCTGAAATCATGACGCATACTTACCTTAAGTCTTGGTTATCCAAGAGATGGGAATAAATGGCTGTAGTTTACAGATCACAGATATACGGGAAAGATTTTGAAGAGTATGCTTGTAGTATTGATACTTATTTTCATTTTTTAATTAAATGAAAATTATATTTTCTCTCTATAAATTATATAATGAATTTGTCTATTGTCTAAGAAATGAGATGATGAGATGAGATATGAAAAATCGTGACGATGTTTATTAGATTAGATAAGGAGATACGCGCGTTAAATTGTAAATTAGACTATGATATTAAATTTAAATTCCACACTGGCAAAATAGCTTAGCTTCATGAAGAAGTTTGATTAGCAATCAATGAAGAAAAGAAGAAAAATTTTACTCGAGTACTTTTTGCGAGCTTTAACAGTTTATTATAACTGACTCATTATTAAAAAAAAATATAAGTATTTTTATAAATAATTAATTAATTAAGTATGTATATCTCGACTTAACAATCAATAATCAGATCTTTTATATTCAAATTACTTATTTACAGTTTTAAGCGAATTTAAAGCTTAATTTTCTAATATTTTATCTTAGTCGATAAAAGAATCAAGTCTTATTTTTTGTTTTTACAATAAATAATAACTTAAAAATTTTCACTTTTCATGTGTAACCAAATATTTGACAAGTTCAAATAACATGTTTCTACTAAATGGGCAAATAGGGTAGTGATATTTGCAGGCAGCTTCACCGGCACTGCCAATTTCATGAGCTCGCTTCATGATGTCTAATGCTGATTTGTCCTCATTCTGTGGTTCTAACCTACAAACAAAACAAAAAATTGTGTATATATAAATATGCAACATTTTTTGTATAGTAGTACATTCTATTGATATATATTTATTCTTGCCGACACGTGCCCATTTCGTTGGGCGTTAAAATATAGCGCTCCTGAATAGCGTAGCTTTCTGATTGTGAAAGAATTTACATGCTCGGTAAATATAAATTTCTGAAGATTAGCTCTTACAAATAAACAAACTTTACTCTTTATAATATTAGTACCTATAGATATACGAAAAGAATATAATTAGGATAAACTAAATTTTTGAAACTAGCAAAAAATTGAATATTTATGCATAATATGAAATAGAGTACCACAAAAATATACTGGTTGCGGGATCGTGCTAGCCTGCATCGTTCTCTGATATAACTATTAACCGTACATATGTATGTATTTCAGGATAAGGTTTCCCTATATAGTATAGGTCTATATATAAAAAGACAACATTTCAATCGGTGTTGCCTAAACTTCAAAATAAACGCTCTTTGCAATTTCTTTTAGGAAAAGCTTTCACGGAAAATATTAATGAGGGTCTTATGCTAATAAGAGACATGCTCCATAGGTATAAAGATACAAGTTATTTATATTTTTACCTAGGTATATTTTAGGCACGAGAACTCAATTATATATGACTCAAAGGAAATTAAAAATAAATAAGTAGTTAGGTATTTAATTTCTTTTTTTTTTGTTATAAATGGAATGCTCATGATGAATAAGTCTTGTGTCATAAAACTGTTTCTATTGGTTTCTTTTGTAATTAAAACTGAATGTTTTACAGTTAATCTCATAAGTATGTTTCAAGTACATGTCAGTAAAGAAAAATCACACAGCCATTAAAATTTGTACAATAGGAAACGGTAACTTTCCATAATTAGATATTGAAAGAAGGGTACAAATAAATATTTTAGTCAAATTATATTTTATATGGGTAATGACTTACTGTTCTTATGTATTAATAAATAAATAAAAAATGTGTTAATAAACTTCGAATTAAGGGGAAAATCCGTAAGCTTACGCTTTTTCTTACGTGAGCATAAAAATGAATCCTCGTAATTCCTTGTCTGTGGCATTTGATCCGAGGCTGCAGTAAAAAAATCGAGCACATTGTGTAGCGTCGTATAATAGTATTTTCCTCCATCGAACGCTATGTTTCTGGAAAAAAAGTAATATTAATTAACTGTATTCTATTTATGACTCTTTTGAATTCCATTTAATTTCTCTTCGCAGGAAGTCATATACGTATTCACCCTAAATGTATTTTATTTATTCAATTTTTTATTTATTGTAATGAAATCTAAAAATGTATGTACAAATTGTATAACTTAATGCTAAGCATTGCCTACCTTTGAGACATTTTGAGAAATACCGCTGATATAAATTTTTGATAGAATAAATGAGTTTATTCTCTTTTCTCAACAGGATTTAGAAATATTATTACTATTAAACTTTATATACGTACGACGTAAAGTCAGAAAGATTTATAAGAGACAAAATAACCCCTTGAATTAAAATTATATCTACGCATGTACAAATAAAACTGTAACAGAGCTTTGT
>JADGIL010021816.1:0-17030 GCA_020352625.1 Cactoblastis cactorum | reverse complement strand
ATTATACACAATTTGTCAATTATCCACATCAATCCGGAGTGTGGAAAAAATATTATTCAAGGTCAAATGTTGCAAAAATCGGTTTTTTAAGTTTTTCAGCTAAACGGTAAGTTTTATAATAAAAATAGGTGAGACAAAAATGATTCATCATGCAATTATCTATAAAAATTGTTCCTACACATTTTTTCCTAAGAATCACCATTTTGAAGATACAGCGATGCAAAATGTTGAAAAAGTTGTATTCTTCATAATATGCATGTCAATTACCGTAATATACTTTACAGAACGATAATATAAGTAAAAATATTTATTTTCGTAGCGTATACATACATATTATACAGTTGTAAAAATATAAGCTCCAAAAAAAATTACATGCTTAGATAAGTTTCGATACTTATCTTTTGCAAAAGAAACATATAAAAAGAAACAAGTACAATTAGCTTGTCTTCCTCCAACCTCTGCTTCTGCTCATCAACATCTATTTCGGGTTTATTATCAAGTTCAAGTATGGCTTGGTAATAAACTAAACCCAGAAGACTGGGGTTGGAAGTTAATTGACAATATATTGGAACCAGTTCAGACTTTACTCCCTCCTGCACCAGAAAAAATCCTCAATTCAATTTTTTTCAATTGCAAAAAGGGATGTAATGCTAAATGCGGCTGTAAAACAGTTGGTTTGTTTTGTTCATTAGCATGTATCAGTTGTCGAGGCCAATCGTGATCCAATGTTGAATCGCCAGTAGAAGAGGATTCTTACGATATAGACGGGGAGACATCTGATGCATCGCTCTTTGAACAATTTATTTGTACCCAGCAAGAAGAAGAAGAAGAGCAAGACAGTATGGATTAGGTTCCATTAGAAGAGTATCTATCAGACGAATAATTTTCTCAATTTACACATTACTTACACCGCTCTTGTTATTTACAATAGTACCATTTTCAATTTAATATAATAGCTTTAACTTCAACATATAATAGTTTCAACTTAACAGAAGCACAATAGATCGTAGAATAGGCCTACCGGGGCAACCACGTAAAAAAAAAACGCGCCATGTACACTACCTCACGGGTGGCGCGGAAACGTGTGCATATTATGAAGAATACAACTTTTTCAACATTTTGCATCGCTGTATCTTCGAAATGGTGATTCTTAGGAAAAAATGTGTAGGAACAATTTTTATAGATAATTGCATGATGAATCATTTTTGTCTCACCTATTTTTATTATAAAACTTACCGTTTAGCTTAAAAACTCAAAAAACCGATTTTTACAACATTTGACCTTGAATAAATTTTTTTCCACACTCCGGATTGATGTGGATAATTGACAAATTGTGTATAATAGGGTTCCCAACAATCATGCCAATTTTTAGGAAGGTGCGAATTAATGTAACCTTTAATGTCTATTTTGACTGGGCTAAAATGAGCAAAGAAGCACATTGAGTTAAGACAAACTAAGGCTGTCATAATAAAGTATATATTATTTAATAAATACAAAGAGTATGCAAATAGGAGTTCAAGCTATTAATCTATAATATAAGTATAGCCTTAACATTAACTAGCTTATGTCCGCGACGTCGTCCGCGCATAGTAACTACTATATTTTATACAATAAAAAAATTTTTGTTTGCATCTTGTGATTGTCTTACATGCTGGTATGGCAGCGAAAGAATATATCAGCTGCTACCCCTTCCGCGCGGAATGTAGAAATCAATCAAGAGAAACTACTTGATACAGAAATTCTCATAGGTGGTGGGCTAGCAACCTGTCACTATTTCTGAATCTCCATTCCACCAATAAGCCCACCAATTTGCTAAGCGTGGCCTCCGAGTCTCGCGGCTCTCGCTTCTGTCTACCCCGTCTAAAGGAATAAAGACGTGATACAGTATCTGTATCTTGTGAGTGAGTTGTAAAATCCAATGGTAGTGGTTCCATTTATTTATTGTAAACCGGCTGGCGATTTTCACGGCAGGATGGGACAGCAAACGGGGCACGTAATAGCTTTTTGAGCTGTTGTTATTGCAATTTTTGGTTATCTCAAACTGTTATTATGATTATTTTGGCGCAGATGCAGTGTGAAGTCGGATATGACGTTTAATTTTGTGTTTCAATTGCTACCATTTTGCGATAAAAAGGAAATGTGTGAATTTTGGTAGCGACATATGTATGTATGAATTTTCTTGTCTTAAAAGGGTTTATTTAACATTGTTAAACGTGTTATGGAAAATATATTTATTAAAAAAGCAGTTTTATCTTATTTACAAATAATCCATTCCGTCCATTAAATTCACTGTTAAATATTGATAACGAAGCATACTCAACAATTTATAGATACTAATTTTATTTTATACTTACTAACTTTATTTTATTTTCATTTTTTCTTGACATAATTCTTATATAAATGTACCTACTTTAATAAATTATTAATTATAATTTTGTAAGCATGAACTTTTAATATTTGTATGCTTTAAATAGCAAGACATAGCGAACTTACCATCTATATCATTGTACCTATGTTTGACAAATAAATAAATTGATTGAAACATTCATGACTCGGAACCGTACCCCGATCTCACCAGTTCTGGTTCTAATTACGGGATAAAAAATAGCCTGTAGCCTTTATCGACATTTTTTGAACTGAAAGAATCGTTTCAAATTAGACTAGCAAGTTGTTCCTGAAATTAGCGCTTTAACCAAACAAACCGATAAACTTTTCCGCTGTATAATCTCAGTAAGGATTCATTTTAATTACAAAATTGAGCTGCAAAAAGGCTATTATTTTTTTATGTTTAAAACATGCGTGTAAAATCTCTGGTATTGTATGTGTGTATACAGGTGACAGTGACCTGTTTCCGTCACATGTTTGCTACTCGAACTATAACAAAAATATATTATACCTAAAAGATCAGAATCAAATTGCACTTTTTAGATAAGCATATTATTATTATCACCTGAAAAGTATAATTAAAAGCATAATTATTCTTTGCAAAGCCAAAATGAAAAATATTTATAATTGAATATTTCGAAAACACGATATCAGTCATCTGACACGCGATAAATAACGCAATGACGTCATTAAATATATCGTATTCAGCAATTCCTGTTGATACAATGAATCATTATAATTGCCACTGCCCAATCATTACCATATTTATGTTACCAGCATCCGCCCCGCGGTTTCACTCACTCTTCTCACTTTCCCGTGGCTATTACGGGGAAAAACGTAAGCTTTCCTCAATACATGGACTGTCGCGGAGCATTCATCGCACGGGAGGAGACGCGCGGGACATGGGCACGTATGACGTCATCGCGGGCGAACCAGTGGGGATCAAGCTACGGCGGCACAGAGCGACCGACACTGCTACCCGACGCATCGTTATTAGTTCTATCTATTGTAATTAACTAGTACCTAAATACACCAGTGTAATACAGTCCACTACTTTCATTTCACGTCCCTTAGGGCCTAACATGGACTATCAACCTATATATACTACGACTACATTTTAGCCTCGTTGTCGAAGTGGGAAAGGCCTCGCCTCTAAACTAAGAGTTCCCGGGTTCGAATCTTTGGCATAATATACTGTGTAGATGAGTTAGTTCGGAAACAGCGGTAGGGATGGATCTTTGCCGTAATGATTCTCGGCAGTCAACATATATTGATTGATTCCATTTTGATCCCATGTTCTACAACATAATATTAAATGTTTTTTAGTGAAAATAAGTTTATGATTAGCTATTAATGGAATTTTATTTACTTAGGTAATTAACTATACTCTGATTAATTCCCATGTAGAAAAAAATAAATATAAACAATATTTCTTAAAAGATTTTATTCGTCTATTATTGAAGGTTATCTTACATTCCTTACAATTCCACAAAGTAACATAGGTATTGATCACACTTGGTATGAATTAACATCCCTAATTTAGCTAAATTTAATAATAAAAAAATTATAGCCACACAGGTTACTAAGTCCGTAAGATTATCTATTCCTTCATACTCCCTCTGGCTGAATGCATACTAAGTAAAAAAAATCATTCATATAAGAGTTAATTTAATATCGTAAAGTTGCGAAAAAATCAATTCTGATCTAATCCTGGGGAACAGAAGGAACTGAGATCAAATCGGAATAAAATTACTTAATCAAAATTAGATCAGAATTTAATTACAGACAATAAAACTTGTTGGAGCATTCCGGCGGGGATTATATCGGAATGGGTACCTAACGGCCAGTCTTTCCTAACGGTTACACATTCAGCTGTCGAACAACTGTCAAACATGACTTAATCTTAACTAATTAATAATTTGATACATTTTGGCATACCTTGTACAGTCAACCATATATTTAAGTATGCAGATGAGAGTACACAAACATATTTTTTCCCCCACGAATGCACTTATACATTTACTTAAAAAGTGACTAGACAAGTATATAATATAATAGTACATTTTTTAGACCAAATCTGTGAGTTAAAATCATCTGTACTTATAATAAAACTTTAACTGTACGACATATGTGAATGCAATTCATAGAAGAGATTAAAGAGAAAACATTTAATGGGGCTTTTATAGGGTCTATGAAGACCCTAAAGAACGACCCTAAAGACCATAAATTCTATGAAGAATTTATTGCGTTTAGAATTTTTGTCAGTGTGTCTATATGTTGATACGCGTCAACAAAAACAAGATGAAATCTGAAGCAGTTGTATCTTTAGATCTGGCGGAGATTTCATTCGGCGGAAGAAGTCGCGGGCATAATCAAGTAAAATAACAAGTTGTATGTATTTGCGGAGAATGTCCTGCACACCAAATTATATGTTTGACTGTACCTACTCCTAATTGTTACAATTTTACATATCAAATACATTATACATACATACGTACGTACGTACGTATTACTCTTAGGTAATACTAACCTACGGAAAATAATGAAAATAAAAAATTATGTAGGTAATTAAAATCTTGATCCAATATTGTATAATTACAAGTTTGAATATTATTTAAAATCTATTCAGTATTCACATTAAATATAGTATAACGAAAATGATCAATCAGTCAGTATTATTACATTGATTTTAAACTCACAAGATAACATTTTTACTAAGTTGTTTTTAGTTTTACCTGTCCCGTTGTCTACAATCAAATCTTGCAAACTAAACCCAATTTCCAGTGTCCGATTCAGCTGAAATTTGGCATGTATCTTTATTACGCGTGACAATGCATTATTATAACAAACGTGACCTGATGGTGCACACAGGATCGGCTCCCAACACAACGGTTAAAAGCCTAGAATTAAAATTTGTGTCACGCATGTAGATAACGCCACCAGACGTTCCCGGTTGTTCCTGATGACAATAAAGCTTGTGCCAAAATGAAATTTTTGTAAAAAACTTGTTATATTTGTAGGACGAAGATTGGTGTTAAACTTACATACTTTTTATGATACTTATAAGTAATTATACTTGAATAAAGTAATACTCTATGCTTTACAACAAAACAAATACTCATAGTTTCTTTTTATATATTTACTGACTCAAACAGATATTATAACATTTTAACAGTAAAGAGAAAAATTCAATAGCTATTCGAAACTGAATTTACTGTATGAAAAATAATAATGGTAAAAATATATGCAATCAAATAAAATTAAAAAGTAATGTGATTTGAAAATATATTTCGAACATATTTTAAATAAACAATACGAAAATAACTATTCCTATCATTTCCTATACATATTCATGAATATTTATGGAATATTTAATTTGATTATTTAGGTTCAATTCATCGACTATTTAGATTCATTTGCTATGAACTATGTTCAGCAGCATCTTATTTATATGTATTGTAATTACATATTTCAGCATTTAAGTACCTTTAATTTTCCATTATACAAACTTACCAAAAAAATACCAACACAAAAAATTTGAGTACATAAAAAAATACAACAACTTAACTGATATTAAAATGTCAAGGTCATCTTCAAATAGCCAATTAAAACCCCTATAATTTATATCTACAACGGTCACTTATATCTTTATCAACCGTTCAGGATCCCTTTCAACTTTACCAGTATAAACAGATCGCCTTATGGCACCCCCTTCCCATCTTGAATTAGGTACATGGTTCAAAACTTCAGGTAGAGAATCCCCTTCAGAATTGATCATGGTATTATCGGTCAAATTACCACTATCATCCCGTCAAGACCGATGCAAGAATTCCGGAGTCAAAACTTTCTGAGTGGTTGCTTTCATAACTTTTTCATGATGACGCAAACGATGAACTATTTCGTCATGAAGAACATTAAAGCACATCGCCGTGAGAGCAAGCCCGGTCATAATGTAAATTGAGCAAAACCACACAGTGCCAGATGACGCTCCGTTCTTTTGAGTAGCTCCTGGAGCTAAATGGCCGAAACCAATCGTGCTGAGACTCATAAAACAGAAATATACTCCGTCAATGGGGCTCCAACCTTCTAACTGGTATAAAACAAGGGCTCCGAAAAATATATAAGTGAATATAGCCGCAAGACACAAAGACACTGGAGCTAAAATTGATAATCCACGCAAGGATACTTTAGAATCAGTATCAGTACAACTCATTGAATCACAATCTCTCAAAAAACTTAGACTCTGCGTTTTATCTTTAATAGAATTTGTGCTAACACTATGCGCTTGTGATGCAGATATTATAGTACCAGATGGTGACCGTACGTAGTACGGCTCTTGAAGATGTAAAGTCTGACCTCTGTAGTCATCGTGCCGCCTCACTTTTTCCTTCCGTTCTTTATTTATCATGGTTCTTTCGTCGAGACAACAGTATCCACATTTTGTGCACAGGCAACAACATAGTGTTCTGCTGAAGACACTTCTGGCTAATCTAGATAGCAGAGCTCCAACGACCGATAGATATAATAAGGTAAGAGGGATACCTATTACTGCATATCCAATTGTAACAGCTTTACCTAAAGCTGTTCTAGGTGCTACGCTGCCATAACCTGAAAAGAGAACAAAATCATTGAAATATATAAGGTTTTTATTTATGTAACTAAATTTTTTATTTTAATTTAAATAATTTCAAGTCATCCGTACATAAAATTTATAATACGATATATATAACAGACATAAATTGTAGACCTTTCGCCTTTGAATGTTACACATCATTATACACCACCGTTATCTGTATTACTTATACATACAAATATATATAGAAGTAATTTTGATCATCTGATCATGTGAAATATGGATTCATTTGCGTATATAATATCGATTCCTTAATCTGTAATAGAATAAACAGACTATGTCTTGACTAAATTGAAAGGAAGAAAGGAAGTTATACCTATAGTTGTGAGAACTGTAAGAGAATACAGGAATGCCTTTGCAAAATTCCATTCATAATCATCAAGCACTAGCGCCGGAGCTGACTCCAGTACTCTAGCTCCGTTATACTGCGCTGACACATCCGCAGCGACCCTTGCCACTAGCTTTTCCTGAAACCTGGCTATCTCTTGTGCTGCAAGCCTTGTCCAATTCTCCTTGTACAAAATATTTAAAGAAACTGTTATTTCCCAAATACTCTCGACAGTCTGTGATCTCAATTCTGCACTAGCCTGACTTATACTCCCATTAATTTTAGATAAAGGTACTTTTTGTTCAGTTGCTTGGTAGGACGTCGTCGCTAGTGTTTTCTGATGTACCTTTGCGGCACTACCTTCAATCGCGAGGAAAATAAAAGCACCTAGCAAAGTATAGGCCAGTAATAAAACAAATATCCCAAGATTGGTCACGCAGCCAGCGATCAAAGTTTTCTTCTTGCTCTTTTTAGTTTTAACACACAAACAACAAGTTGTGACAACATCGTCTTCTGTTCTGTAGTTATCAGACTTTCCATTTTTCTTAAATTTTCCATTCACATGGTTCTTTTTCTTATTTTTGTCCATGTTCATGAATTTGTTCGGCAACGCATGGTTTCCTCTATTTTATTATCCTACTTTTTAGTCGCAAGTCATCTGTAAAAGAGAGAATATATAAATATCTTTGATGCCAGTTAAATGTAAATAAAAAAGCTCGAGTTTATTTTGTCTGCATAATGTTGGAGTCAGCAGACCATAACAAAGTAGCTTTACCAGGAAAGGGCGGGCCGATAAAGGGGAGAAGATAGAAAACAGATAACGTAAACTTAGAGGTATATTAGCATATCTGCGAAAAATAACGCTTAAAATCATTGACTGTTTACTTTTAAGGAAAATGCTTTTGGTAAAATTATAGGACAAATATAAAATAACGGCCAAATGCGAGTCGACAGGCATACGAAGGATTGAGAATAGAAAAGAATATGGTTTATTGCTAAAATTCACAAAAATACATACAGGTACTTAGAACATATTTAAAAAAAAAAAAACAGAAAATTTCATACAATTATTTCTAAAAAAATTCAAAAACATCACGTTTATTGTATGAATCCCTCAAATATTTTAATATGTTTTCATTGAGTATTTTCTGTTACAGTAGCATTAAAAATACGTAATATGTTAACTGTCTAATTATCACGATTTATGAGATACAACCTGTTGTCAGACAGACGGACAGCGGAGTCTTAGTAATAAGATCCTGTTTTTAAACTTTGGGTACGGAACCATAAAATGATCTACTAAGCAAAATAAGCACTCTGATGACCTGAAAGATTAGGATAAACTTAAAAGAGTAAATCCATTACACTTATGTCACTCCTTAGCTCATAAGCTTTGCTGTTCTTGAGTTCAGGCAAAACTTTTAATACTAATGTACTGAAGTAATTTATATTCGACGAGGCAACTCAAAATAATTTAATTATAATCATATACATATTGAAATTCGAGACTAACAATTCGTTTCTGAACCAAAAAATAATATTAGTGAGTGAGTGAGTAGCCAAATCTAATTTAAAACTCACGTGAAATATTACTTTGGAAACATATTGTAGCAATGTTTTATTTCGCGTCTGACATAAAGCAAACTTTATATTAGACATTCTAGACCATCTGCTGAAGAATTCAGCGAAATAAAAACACGCTTATTGCTTTTATTTCGCGAAACTGAACACAATCGAGGGAAGTTTGTTTCACTCTGCAATTTTTAATAAAAGCATTGGCAGGTGAAAAATGTATTTACATATTTGTGAGTTAATAAAATTTTGTTTACGCAAATAAAAATTGTTTTCAATTTTCCAAAAGAAAAGATGGGATAGCAATATTGACGACCTCCGTGGTGTAGTGGTCAACAAGGCTGACCGCTACCCAAGAGGTCCCAAGTTTGACAACCGGTCAGGTCAGGATTGAAAATGATTTTTTTCTGCCTGGGTTTTGGATGATTTTTTTTATATGCGAATTTGTTATATAATATAATATCGTTGCATAATACAAATTTCGAACTTAGTTATGAGCTTACTCAATCTATGTGATTAGTCCCTTTAAATATGTATTTATTTATTACAAAAAGGCGACCCTGTCTTGCATCAGGTCTAAAGATACCTATAACCCTAGCAGCATATCCTCGCTGGATAGCCGGAGAGACTTTCTATACAGTATATCTACCGAGATAGAAAGAGGTAGCTTGGCTCTGTTTACCCCGTAAGGACTAATGACGTGATACTGTATGAACTCAAAAATAAGTACGAGTATTAACAATATCAAACGGTAATAAGTTTACATGTAGCATTTGCGGATAGTATTACATACATATATAATAATTAGTACATCCGCTGAGATCTCCTCATCGCTCCGCAGTTGTTGTGGTTCTAGGAGACCGTAGAACTACTTGCGAGAGTTGTGACTATCATCTGATACATTCAAACTCTTAATGTAATGTACATACGAGTATATTATATTTAAAAAGATAACCTTAAGAAGATACAGAAGGTAAGATAGGTATCCTTACCTTCCTTACCTTCCTTACCTTCTGTATCTTCTGCCATCTGTTTATGATACCAAAAGACCAATATTTACCATCGCACCTCTTGCCAGCGGAAGGGTATTAATACTCATACAGTGCGTTTCAAAAGAAGCTTCCTGCCGCGTACTTTTGAGACTTTATAATATACTTACTTACTGTCATCTTTTTCTCTAGAGACAACATAATGGAGTTCTTTTAAAAAGGCCGTATAAAGATCGCTAATACGCGTATCTCTGATTACAGACGTTCATAGGCTACGGT
Organism: Cactoblastis cactorum; assembly: GCA_020352625.1. Taxonomy (NCBI): domain Eukaryota; kingdom Metazoa; phylum Arthropoda; class Insecta; order Lepidoptera; family Pyralidae; genus Cactoblastis; species Cactoblastis cactorum. Next base: position 6,844 of record JADGIL010021816.1, on the reverse strand, counting down.
AACCACTTTCCATCAGGTGGGCCGCATGCCTGTTTGATTGCCTAGTTTTTTATACCTATATAGTTTACCAAATAGTCCATCCAATCAAAATTCTCCCATTATATACACTTCGAAAGATTAAGTATCCTACGAAACTATCCCTTACATTGATACTACCATTACGCGACGACCTCAAACCTAAAACCACCTAGTTAGTAATTGCTACTGTATAGATGGCGCCACTACACTATGAATTGCGGTTAGTCACAGCGGTTAGTATTGTGGTGCGTATCGATTATTGAGATCTCAATTAAACGCATTGAGAATATTATTAAAACATGACTCAGTTACAGAATGTTAGCTGACAAATGCAAATAGACTTTACAAACAGTTACAAATAAATTGTATCACTAAAATAGGTGAATTTTAGGGTTCTGTGACCTCTACTTGTCTGTCACCAGACTGTATTTAATCTAATCTGTGACAGTGCTAAATAGTCAAAATTTTCACAGATGATATATTTCTGTTCCCGCTATAATAAAAAATATTAAAAACACAATAAGGGCTCCCGTACAATACTGCTTGGTTTCATAACAATAAAAATTGTTCGACTAAATAAGACTCTACATTATTTTCGTTTCAAGAATTTCGTAGTTTAACTAGAAAAAATTCAATTGAATCCATTTTTTTAGGAAAATCATAGATTTATTTTGTTTGTTAAACAATTTTTTTGCTGTGTCATTGAAATTGATCAGTGCGTGTAAAGCAATTAATTGTCAATGATCAGTGCCTTGCGTAAAATACACTTATTTCAAAATTTCCTTGAAAATAAAAGCTTATCTATGTGTATATATTTAGCTACTTACCTAGATTTTAAGTATATATTTTAAGCATGATAATATTATAAATAAAAATTCTTATTGCATTTTTGTTTTTAACAAAAATATACCTACTAAAACTTAACCATTTTAAATAAAATTAGCTTAAAATCTGATTATAGACTACTCCTACTGGATTAAAATAGGCTATTTTATCATATTCAAATATACATATAATATATTTTTATTTATCCCATAGTTCTTCATAAAGTCTAAACAAAAATGCGTCAATGGAAATTGCTCTGTCCGATGGCGTTTAATGTTTAAACTTTAGTAAATTATTTATTGGAATTTTAAGTTAATTTAACCCCGTGTTAATGTACTGGAAACAAAACGCACCGAAATTTCCGCGGGAGCGAGAGTCCACGATAACGAACTGTAGAGTGCTGTACACAGACTTATAGCAAGTAACAGATGTAAGTAACATTATATTTCAAAAGTTATCTTCAAAAATATATTAAAATAAAAAAAGATAAAAAATGTTTAATTGTTCTTTATTGAGCATCAATAAAAGTAACACAATCCATTGGAGTGTTTCTACATTATCATTTCTAATTAATCAAATCATTCATGATTGTATCAGTACAACGTTGTTATTTCGCTTCGACGGAGTGGAGTCATAAACTATTTATATCTTTAAATAATATTTATTTATTTTTAATAAGTTTTCCGACGATTATTTTGAGTACAATTACAGCATTATTTTCCCTAATATTTATGTCAATATAGTTTTAAAAATAAGAGCACGTTTGGTTTACTTGATAGAAGTCTGCGATAATGAATTAAACTTTGTCAATAATTTATTTACTGTTCATTCGGTGGTTGTAAAGAACAATTTAAGTTGTTTTATATTGATGTGGCTCGTTGGCGACTTAGCTGAATGCTAGGCTTAGTTCGAGTCTCACGACCCTTGGCACTGTCTACTCCGTAAGTGACGTGATATCTGTATCTAAATTGATGGGGTAGATGATTTACCTAAAAAGAATATTATTTATATCGCATATATAGGCGTTTCTTTCTTTTTCAGGTCAGGAATCACCAGTCTTTCGTGCTTTTTGAGTATAACTGTTTTAAAAATTATCCTATGATAAAAAACCCTATAATTATTTATTTAAAGATATATTAAAATTAATATACATAGTACATACATGTCTAGTTTACGTTTAAATGCAAATATATGCTAATTTTATCAGAAGAAAGGCAAATGCTAATAATGTAACAGACATTGTATTTGTGAAAACGAATAGAATAAAAAAAAGAACAATAAGAAAACAAACTTTAAGCAAAACTCAAGATACACAAAAAATCTACACAAGAAAAATATTATAACCTTTCTGATATTTAGGGTGCCGTATCCAACAAGGAACCCTTATAATTTTGCCATTGATTCGAGCCAAAAATTATTGTCATAAATAATAGTTTGGTATGTACACCATAACACCATAAACGTTTGTATAAACATCCTAGCATTGGTTCTGGTTTACCCTTTGAGTTGCAAAGGTCAGGCAGTAGTCACTTTGTGTAAAAACTAGTAACTAAATCAAATCTCCTAGTATAAGTAGTGGACCCGGAGCTCTGAAGCGTTATTGCTGAGGATGCAATAAAAAAAAATTAAATGGTTAATAATTCCACCTCAGTTTACTTTACAAGTTAACGTATAATAGTTTAAATATCACGAGCAGATTACTTATCGACAACTGTACTTGGAAAAAAATAATCACGTAGCTGTTCAAACAAACTACTGAACACTAAACTGTGCGTGGCCCTACACACACTTGGCCGGTTAATTTAAATAATTATTATTGTTATATCGAGAATAACAAAACGCATTAACTCCGAAAGAATCACATCCTCATAAAGTTTAAAAGTAACGGTAAAACGAAAACGTTAACATTTTATTCCTTAACTTCGCAAGTTAAAAAGAACATGCTATTAAAAATAAGATGGTAGTAACATCGAGGGTTAAACACGAAAAGTTAGCACATTAAATCATTTCGACGTTATAATACAACGCAATCTAAATTATTGTTACCGTTTGTTTATTAAAGCAAAGCAAATTTATTTTAAGCTACCTTTACAAATTTAAAGATTAACTATAAACTATTTTTATACCAGTAACATTTCAAAAAACTTTTGTTACACGTGTTTAAATCCCACTCAGGTCATGATGGAAAATAGTAGATGGGAGACATTTAAGAACATGGAAGATATTTAAGAAAATCATATATAGGGAAAAAGGGAGGCACTTTTTCCCTATATATGATTTTCTTAAATATCTTCCTCTTTTCTCTTTAAAGGACATATAGAAGCCAATACTATTGTTTTTATAATTTTTGTCAATCTGGATGTATACTTGTACGCGCATCACACAAAAACTACCTAACAGATCTGGATGAAATTTAGCACAGCGATGGTCTATGACCTAGATTAAAAGATAGGCTACTATTTATCTCGGAAAAATGTATGGTTCGTAACGAAATCGCGGGCATTAGCTAGTGAAATATAATAGCGTTGAGTTGATATCCTTTAAAATAAGAGTAGGTAGAAGTCTCGAATTCAGTTTAGGATTAACGCAGTTTGTGTCATTTGTGCATATATTTATATTTTTGGTTTTATTGTATTTATTTTAAAGAAAATTAGGCGTGGTATTTATTTACAAAACTTAAGCTTTAATCTTTGTATTAAGTAGATATTTTTAATAACAATGTTAAAGACATAAAGACCAAAAGTGATATTTAAATTCCTTTTTTTTTCTGCCACCCAAAGGTTGAATGGAAAAGATCGCTTTAGTGATACCGCCTTTGTACTTCCTACTTCTTGTTTTGGGAATATTTGTTACATGTTTCATTTTTAGGCTTCCGTGCCCAAAGGGTAAAACGGGAACACTATTATTAAGACTTCGCTGCTGTTTGTCTGTCATGAGATATCTACAGTCTGTTACTAGGCTGTAGGTATTGTCTGTAATGATATATCTACAGTCTGTTACCAGGGTGTAGGTATCTTGTAGGTGAAAGATAGATAGTTAGCATTTTCATAGATGTTTTGTTGCCTCTTCAACAACAAGTTCTAAAAACAAAATAAATAAATAGTTAAGGGGGAATCTCATAAAACAAATGTGATTTTTTTACCATTTTTCATAAATAATGGTACGAACTCATCGTGCGCACGTCCGACTTGCACTTGGTTGGATATTTTATTAACATGTTGGGAAGCAACGATGAACAATTGAACACGCAAACTCAAACTTGTAATGCCTTGAATGAATGAATTTGGAAACGACGACGCAGGAAAGGAATTCCATTTCTTAGCGGTTCACAAACTTAATAAAGAATGTAAATAATTGTCTTTTGTTACACTAAAGAGTATTGTATCCTGGAAATAGTACACTCGCAGCGAGAATAATTAAATATGTAGAGACTCTCGCCTTGTAATAAAAGTTCTAGCTCCGAGTTTGTATCAAGTAAGTCTCAGTTCGCCACAAAAACAGCAGATAAGTTGCACAAGTTAGCAAACAGGCATGCCCTTTTGCGAGTCGATACATTCATGCCCTTGCGAGTCGACACATTCATGCTCTTGCATGGCTGTTTAAAAAGATATTAAAGTCTAAGGTGATGGGCTAGCAACGTTAGCTCATCATTAAACTAAACGTGGCCTTTGAGTCTAGTGACTCTTGGTTCAGTTCATCATGTAAATAAAGTTGTATTATTTGTAGGGAATCAATTTCTATATATGAAATGAAGCAATAATGTCATTTTCTTATAACTTTTTTTTAAAAACTAGGACTACAAGTTACTCGAACTGGTAGTCCTAATTTAATTAGACAGATATTTCTTTTTTAGAAAAGAGTGAATCTAGTTATTAAATGAAATAAATATGGTGTAATTTTATGCGGCAAAGTAGATTATTGTTTACTTCAGATATTTCCAAACAAACAGATCTTATGAAGATTTGATTTCGACGGGGATTATTTTACAAATTGAAAAAATAATCTGAATAGAAAATAACAATCCCCATAACATCTACCTCAGTAGTAAAATTTTATTATCAATATCTAAATTTATGAGCGTGGTTCTCAAATGGAATCCTTTGCAAAGGTAACACATTATCAGGATAATTCGGGACTTATTTTTATATTAAAGAAGACTAACCAATAACATTGCTGATAAACCCGTTTTATGCTAGCTATTAGCGGCAATACTTATACTACGCGCATCCCAAATACAGTAAAGATTCATTCATTAAGAATATTTTATTGTTCATAAAATCAAAAGAATTTATTTGTGTTTATATTATTATTTAATAATATAAGAAACAAGAGTTAGATAAATAGAGTCATATAGGTAACATCATAATAAGTCACGTTTTATGAAATTAAATACACGAAAGAGATTAAGACTATTTTTATACTTCAAGAAATCATAATTTCTAGTAGGACAATCCAAATCCAAACAAAATTATTAATAATAATGTAATGTCCTATTTGTCATCAATGTAATGCTTACATACCTGCTTATACTACTTTTACACAATGTCCTTAGATAGAAATAAATAAAATTAATTTAATTGGATCTATGCGTAAATTGCTAATTACTGTGTTTATGTCACATATCTTATTATGAATTTTAACAATGTTTTATAATTTTTGGATTTTCCATTAAAATATATAATATGTTCTTTGAAAAACTGATCTTATTTTGATTAGAACAATAAATAAATTATATATGGTATCTGTACCCACTATTGAATTTTACCTAAAGATCCTCAAAAATTGGATACTATGGCAACCCTACTTCGTGCACGCAGGCAATGAAATAAGTCATTTAAATTGGAATAGAGATTTCAATGGTGGAACATTAGGCGCCCGGGGTGGCTAAAATGCTGTAATATTGGATTATATCACTGATTTATGCAAAATCTTTATCGCCACCGACACCTGAAATTGAATTTTCGCATCGTCACATTACTTTGGTTAAAATGAGCGGATCGGAGACTGATTTTTCCATTTCTTCCTTTCCAAACGTTTTTACTCTTAAATGTTTTAGCTACATAGTACTATATTGGAATATAAATCTGTGGAGTTACTCTTATACGAATTTTTATAGCGGTTTCGTTTAAAATTTGTTTATTTTATTTTCAAATGTAGAAAAGAAATAATTAAATACAAATAAATTATTTACCTAATTCAGTTAGCTGCAACAAAGTTGTAGATTTGGATACCAGTGTGTAGTTTAGGATACTAACTCAACGACATTATATTTTATGATAATAAACATCCAAGACTTAGGACAATCAAAAAAAAATAATTTTTCCATCATGACCAGGGACTAAACCGGGGTGGAAAACCTGCGATGGAATATGGCACTCGTTACTTGCTTTGTAAACGTCTTTGACAACGTCTAGCTTCTGAACTAAGTGAAACTAAGGTGACACACCTAAGACCTGGGCTACAGTTTCAAGGGGCACTGTCCGATGTAATTATATTACGATTAGAGAACTATTCCTATCAGCCACGCGGCCCACCTATAAAGAAAGCAAAGCAAGACTCCACGGAAAGCCAAAATAATATTTTTATTAAAATACTCATAAAGTGCTCATTTCATTCTGCGAACGTTTTTCTATAACTATTCATTTGAAAAAAAACGCGCGAATGCAATCTTATGATAGACCAAATCTAAAAAACACCGCGATTATTTACAATACAGCATATTATTGACAACTTAATTATTTACAACGATAGTAAGCATGACGGGAATTGTATGGACGGTTATTAGGCGGTGCCACCACATTTCTGGCCCGGTAGGAAAATCTCTAGATCCGGCACCGCGTCTAATTATGCATTCTTGGCACAAAGGCTATTTTGTTTTAAAATGTACCAAAATCAAAAATCAAAATCAAAATCAAAATATTTATTCAGAAATTAGACCTTCACAGGCACTTTTTCACGTCACCAATAATTAAATATTTAAATCTCACTCAAGCTCTAGACT